>JAKWJD010001759.1:44324129-44446629 GCA_027705065.1 Solanum peruvianum | reverse complement strand
TGCATAAGTGCCCCCTAAACTATGATCGAAATCTCAGAGACACACCTAAACTTAACTAGAGTCGTATTACCCATAAACTAATTTAAAATGGAATAAATACACCACCAAATGCTGACATGTCATAGAGAGTGTGCACATTCTCTTGAAGGCAAGTGATGAGTGCAAAAATTGGAAACGTGTCATTTTTTAATTGGTCACTTCGTAATTAGTTAGTACACATATTTATTGATGATAAAACATACATACATACATACATACATACATACATACATACATACATACATATATATATATATATATATATATATATATATATATATATATTATATATATTTATATTTATGTTATAAACATATTTGTACTATAGTGAATGTCTAATTATGTGGAGTCCTTTTAGGATATGGTTAGCAATCCTACTTGGGGACAAAGTTAGGTTTCGCTTATAAATAAAGGGGTTTTCCTTCATTGTAAAGAAAATATGTGAATCCTGAATATACTTCAAGAGAAATAATAAGTTTCTCTCTTTTCCTTACATTGATCTTCTCATAATTTTATATAGTTTCATAACACGTTATCAGCACGATTGTTATATTCGTAAAAAAATTATGATAGAAGACGGAATTAGTGCAAAAGAGATCTTGCATAAGTTATGCAATAATGTTGTCATATCTGTAAGGTATGATTTATCTTTACTTTATCAGTTATAATTATTAGTGTGACAAATCTGGAGTTACCATCTGAAGTAAGTATTTAAAGAGACTTGTCGACTTTTTATACCTTTTATTTTAACCGATTAGGAAGAGAATTTCTTAATTTATTTTAATAATTAAATAAGCACAATTTAGAGAAAGATATATTTTCAATAATCTCAATTTTATGTGTAATTATAACATAAAATCATATTAATGATCATCAAATGTGATAAAATTATAATTATTTTAAATGCTTGGGTAAGACGATAAATTTAAATTTTATCGCACCAAAAGAATAAGACGATGGATTTAAGTTCAATCGGACCTAGAGGTTAAGATATTGGGTTAACGTGTTTGTAACGACCTGTTTAGTCGTTTTGAGCAGCATATTTTATTTCTAGAAAAAACTGCCTGAGTCGACGGAACCCACGACGGACCGTCGGGGGGGGGGGGGGTCTCGTTCCAAAACACTTAGAATTCTGAAATTTGGGTACTGAAATCGACTATCTGAACTTCGTGACGGAATGACAGGATGGACCGTCGTGGGCACGACGGACTGTCACACTTCTTCCACAGAAATTAAGTCTCTGAAATTTGTGACGGACCTGCAGGACGGACCGTCGCAGGCACGACGGGCCGTCACAGGCTGCGTAAACCCAGACTGGGTCGGATTTCTGTTACATATTTTAAGGGGCATTTTGGACTATTCCTGCTATACTTATAAATTTAGTGGGTTAATATTAATAAGTCAATTTCTTGGGGGTTAAAAGAGATAACCTTGAATTAATTAATGAGTTAATTCATCATCTTTTATACTTAATTATATGCTAATTAGGATAAAAGAAAGAGGGTTTGAATAAGAAAAATAGAAAGAACAAAGAGAGAGAGAGGATCGATCGAGAGAGAAAGGGAAGAACGCAAGGAGAGCAAAAGGCTTGGGAAGTAGATTGCTTGATCACAATTCTTCGGTGGAGGTAGGTTATGGTTTATGCTATTCGTAGTAAACTCTTAATAGCGAATGATATGTATTGGGTAGTATTGTAAACCCTTCTATATGCGTAATTGTATGCTTGCATGAATGTGATTATATAATTGTGATAAAATAAGCATGATGAAGCTATTGAATCCTAAATCTTGAAAAACCCTAATCTACTTGGTTAATGATGATGCCTTGGTATAAAAGAAGGCTTGATGAACGAAAGTAGTGAGATTAGGGGATCGGGTGTCACGTTCCGACACCAGGATAGTAATAGAGGATCGGGTGCCATGTTCCGGTACCAGGATAGTATATGAGGATCGGAGTGTCACGTTCCGATACCAGGATAGTATATGGATCGGGTGCCACGTTCCGGTACCAGGATAGAATGAGTATCGGAGTGCCACGTTCCGTCACCAGGATAGTATATAGATCGGGTGCCACATTCCGGTACCAGGATAGAATGAGGATCGGAGTGCCACGTTCCGGCACCAGGATAGAATATGGATCGGGTGTCACGTTCCGACACCAGGATAGTATATGAGGATCGGAGTGTCACGTTCCGACACCAGGATAGTATATGGAGCGGAGTGTCACGTACCGACACGAGAGAAATAAAGATAATGAATCTTGAAAGATGTTAATATACTCAATTTAATGAACCTATTTCCCAAACGAGTATGGTATTGAGGCTTGAGTCCTCATGTGTGGTACTTGGCGTTACTTATTTATGATTACAGAACTTGATGTTGCTATCTTGAGTATTGTAGTTTGTTTTTATGATATTATCTGATATATACTGTTTTCTATTTTGAGTTGGCCGATGATACCTACTCAGTACTTGTGTTTTGTACTGACCCCTACTTGTATGTTTCTTTCTTTGTTATTTGTGGAGTGCAGCAAATGTACCGTCGTCTTCAACTCAACCGCAACTCTAGCCAGTCTTCATTACACCAGATTTCAGGGTGAGCTAATGCTTCTAGCTTGGACTGGATCTTCCTTTTCATGTCTTGATGCCTCGAAATTCCGGCATGGATTAGCTTTTACTTATTTTAGCTTTCTTAGATACTCTTAGTTTTAGTAATTTGAGGATAGATGTTCTTGTGATGATGACTTCCCGATTTTGGGGAATAATAGATGTTGAGTTTTTAGAAGTTATTGAATTGATTTTCATTAATGAGTTTAAGTCTTCCGCATTGTATTTTGTTCATTATGTTTGAAATGTTGGGGTTAGATTGGTTGGTTCGCTCACATAGTAGGATAAATGTGGGTGCCACTCGCGGCTCGGTTTTGGGTCGTAACAAACTTGGTATCAGAGCATTAGGTTCGTTGGTCTCATCACACAAGAACGAGTCTAGTAGAGTCTTAAGGAACGGTAGGGGGACGCCTTTACTTTTCTTTGAGAGGCTATAAGACTTTAGGAAAATTCCATTCTTTCTTTCTTTCTTTGTGCTATTACTTGGATCCAATTGGTATCTAGGTGATACAAATTGGTATCTGAGCATCTTCACTTTATTTCGCAGATGGTTAGAACTAGAGCAACGACTGCGCCAACACCAACACCGGCAAGACAAGATGCGTCTGAGCCAGCCACTGGGGCTGTAGCTCGAAGAGGAATAGTGGCAAGAGGCCGTGGAAGAGGTCGTGGGAGGACGTCCTCTAGAGGAAGAGGACAAGCACCTAGCCAATCTGGTACTAGGGCGGTGACTCCTCCACCAACTGAGGAAGTGGTAAGAGAGGGTGAGGAAGGGGAGAATGAACAAGTGCAGAATGAGGAATTGCCACCCCAACAAACCCCAGAGATGATCAATCAGGTTCTTGCTTATCTTAGCGGGTTATCTTATCAAGGCCAGACACATCCAGTGTTTTCTGCACCAGCACCTCAGGTTCCGGAAGTACGACAGGTCGCTGCTGAGGCTCCCCACATGGATGCCTCATTGGAAATAGGCACGTTTCCTCGTTTGACTACAGGGCCTATAATGACAAGTGATCAGCATGAACTTTTCAGTAAGTTCTTGAAATTGAAACCTCCAGTCTTCAAGGGTGCTGAATCTGAGGATGCCTACGATTTTCTGGTTGATTGCCATGAGTTACTACATAAAATGGGCATAGTGGAACAGTTTGGCGTTGAGTTTGTAACCTATCAATTTCAGGGAAATGCCAAAATGTGGTGGCGGTCACATGTTGAGTGTCAACCCGCACAGGCACCACCTATGACTTGGGCGTCATTCTCTAGCTTGTTTATGGAGAAGTATATTCCCCTTTGAGGGATAGGAGGAGAGATGAGTTCTTGAGCCTAGAGCAAGGCAAGATGTCGGTGACTGCGTATGAGGCTAAGTTTCGTGCATTATCCAGGTATGCCACCCAGCTTTGTTTCAGTCCACAAGAGCGAATTCGGCGTTTCGTGAAGGGGTTGAGGTCAGATTTGCGGATTTCAGCCTTACAAGTAGCGGCTACAGCAAAATCCCTTCAAGAAGTGGTAGACTTCGTGATAGAGGTGGAAGGAGTGAAGCCAGATGACTTCACCATGGTATCAACATCAAAAAGGTTTCGAAAGGGAGATGAGTTTAATGGTTCTTACTCTAGAGGACACGGTTCAGGAGGTTACTCAGTCCGACCAATTCAGTCTTCACTACAGACTGTAGTTGGGGGTCCACCTCGGACCGGTCAACACTTCTCTAAGAGACCTATGCTTGACTCCAGAGAGTGTTATGGATGCGGGGAGACTGGACATATTAAGAGGTATTGTCTAAAAACAGAGTTACAGACCCCCAATAGTCAGAGGTAGAGGTGGTCATGGAAGAGGCCGTCATTCTGGAGGACGTGGTGGCCGAGGTAATGGTGGTCACCAAAACGGACGGGGTGACGGGCAAATTGGAGCCACTACAGCACAACATGGTAGGGGCAACGGGCAGACAGGCGATAGGGCCCATTGTTACGCTTTCCCTGGGAGATCTAAAGCGGAGACATCTGATGCTATTATCACAGGTAATCTTTTGGTTTGTGATTGCATGGATTCTGTATTATTTGATCCTGGCTCCACATTTTCATATGTATCTTCCTCATTTGCTACTGGTCTTAATTTACATTGTGAATTGCTTGACATGCCTATTCGTGTTTCTACTCCGTTGGGTGAGTCTGTGACAGTCGAAAAGGTGTATAGGTCTTGTCCTATGGCTTTTGTGGGGAGTAATACTTATGTAGACTTGGTTATCTTAGAAATGGTTGATTTTGATGTAATTCTGGGTATGACTTGGCTTTCTCCAAATTTTGTGATCTTGGATTGTAATGCTAAAACTGTGACGTTAGCCAAGCCTGGGATAGATCCGTTAGTGTGGGAGGGCGACTACACTTCCACTCCAGTACGTATCATCTCCTATCTTCGTGCTAAGAGAATGGTTAGTAAAGGGTGTTTAGCATTCTTGGCACACCTCAGGGATGACACTACCCAAGTACCTTCAATTGAGTCGGTTTCGGTAGTCCGTGAGTTTCTGGATGTGTTCCCTGCTGATCTTCCTGGCATGCCACCAGATAGAGATATTGACTTTTTCATTGATCTGGAACCGGGTACTCGCCCCATTTCTATACCCCCTTATAGAATGGCTCCCGCGGAGTTAAGAGAGTTAAAGCCCCAACTTCAAGAGTTGTTGAGCAAAGGCTTCATTAGACCAAGTGCATCTCCTTGGGGTGCTCCGGTGTTTTTTGTGAAGAAGAAGGATGGAAGCTTTCGGATGTGCATAGATTATAGACAACTGAATAAGGTAACTGTTAAGAACAAGTATCCCATTCCTCGCATTGATGACTTGTTCAATCAGTTACAAGGTGCTTGTGTCTTCTCTAAGATTGACTTGAGATCCGGTTATCATCAATTGAAAATACGGGAAACGGATGTGCCAAAGACTGCTTTTCGAACCAGGTATGGGCATTACGAATTTGTAGTGATTCTTTTGGTCTTACGAATGCCCCTGCTGCTTTCATGAGCTTGATGAACGGGATTTTTAATCCATATCTGGATCTCTTTTGTGATCGTATTTATTGATGATATACTGATATACTCCAAGAGTAAGAAGTAACATGAGGAGCACTTGAGGATTGTGTTGGAAGTATTAAGGGAGAAAAAGCTTTATGCCAAATTCTCCAAGTGTGAGTTTTGGCTAGATTCAGTGTCCTTCTTGGGGCACGTGGTTTCTAAGGATGGAGTGATGGTGGATCCTTCTAAGATTGATATAGTGAAGAATTGGGTAAGACCTACTACTGTGTCAGAAATAAGGATCTTTGTTGGTTTAGCTAGCTATTACCGTCGATTTGTCAAGGGATTCTCTTCCATTGCTTCCCAATTGACGAACTTGACTAAGCAGAATGTTCCATTTGTATGGTCGGATGAATGTGAGGAAAGCTTTCAGAAACTCAAGACCTTGCTGACCACTGCACCTATCCTGACCTTGCCAGTAGAGGGTAAGAACTTCATTGTTTATTGTGATGCATCCTATTCTGGTTTGGGTGCAGTGCTAATGCAAGAGAAGAATGTAATTGCTTATGCTTCAAGGCAATTAAAGGTGCATGAACGCAATTACCCGACCCATGATTTGGATTTGGCCGCGGTAGTATTTGCATTAAAGCAATGTAGACACTATTTATATGGGGTTAAGTGTGAAGTCTATACGGATCATCGCAGCCTACAGTATGTCTTTACTCAGAAAGATTTGAATTTGAGACAGAGGAGATGGATGGAGCTACTGAAGGACTACGATATCACTATTCTATATCATCCGGGAAAAGCTAATGTTGTGGCAGATGCTTTAAGTAGAAAGGCAGGAAGCATGGGAAGTCTAGCTCACTTGCAAGTTTCTAGATGCCCATTGGCTAGAGAAATCCAAAACTTGGCTAATGACTTTATGAGGCTAGAAGTAAATGAGAAGGGAGGATTTTTGGCCTGTGTGGAGGCAAGATCTTCTTTTCTTGACAAGATCAAGGGAAAACAGTTTGATGATGAGAAATAAGCCGAATTCGGGACATGGTGTTGCGAGGAGAGGCTAAAGAGGCAATAATTGATGAGGAAGGTGTTTTGAGGATTAAGGGAAGGGTATGTGTGCCCCGTGTGGATGATTTGATCCACACTATTCTTACAGAGGCTCATAGTTCCGGATATTCTATACATCCTGGTGCAACCAAGATGTACCGTGACCTAAAGCAACACTTTTGGTGGAGTAGAATGCAGCACGACATTGTGGATTTTGTTGCCAAATGTCCAAATTGTCAACAAGTAAAGTATGAACACCAGAGGCCCGGAGGAAACTTCAGAGAATGCCCATTCCGGAATGGAAGTGGGAGAGAATTGCAATGGACTTCGTGGTTGGTCTTCCAAAGACATTGGGTAAGTTTGATTCTATTTGGGTAATTGTGGATAGATTAACTAAGTCTGCTCACTTCATTCCGGTCAAGGTGACTTACAATGCAGAGAAGTTGGCCAAAATCTATATCTCATAAATTGTTCTAAGTTTTGGAGAACATTGCATGCGGAATTAGGTACTAGGTTGGACCTTAGTACTACATTTCACCCTCAGACCGATGGTCAGTCTGAGCGAACGATTCAAGTGTTGGAGGATATGCTTCGTGCATGTGTGATAGAATTTGGTGGCCATTGGGATAACTTCTTACCCTTAGCAGAGTTCTCCTACAACAATAGCTATCACTCAAGCATTGGTATGGCCCCATTTGAGGCACTGAATGGGAGGAGATGTAGGTCTCCCATTGGTTGGTTTGATGCATTTGAGGTTAGACCTTGGGGTACTGACCTTCTGAGGGAATCGTTAGATAAAGTGAAATCTATTCAAGAAAAGCTTTTAGCGGCTCAAAGCAGGCAAAAGGAATATGCAGATCGAAAGGTTAGAGACTTGGAGTTCATGGAGGGTGAACAATTCTTGTTGAAGGTTTCGCCCATGAAAGGGGTGATGCGGTTTGGTAAGCGAGGTAAGCTTAACCAAGGTATATTGGTTCCTTTGAAGTTCTGAAGCGCGTGGGATAGGTAGCTTATGAATTAGCTTTGCCTCCAGGGCTGTTAGAGTGCATCCGGTATTTCATGTGTCTATGTTGAAAAGATACCATGGGGATGGAAACTACATCATTCGTTGGGATTCGGTTTTGCTTGATGAGAATATGTCTTATGAGGAGGAGCCTGTTGCCATTCTAGATAGAGAAATTCGCAAGTTGAGATCAAGAGAGATAGCATCCATCAAAGTTCAATGGAAGAATCGACCAGTTGAAGAGGCCACTTGGGAGAAGGAGGCTGATATGCAAGAAAGATACCCACACCTGTTTACAGATTCAGGTACTCCTTTTCGCCATTGTTTTTCTTCTTGTGATCGTTCGAGGACGAACGATGGGTAAATTGGTATCTATTGTAACGACATGTTTAGTCGTTTTGAGCAGCAGATTTTATTTCTGGAAAAAACTGTCTGAGTCGACAGAACCCACGACGGACCATCATGGGCACGACGGACCGTCGGGGGGGGGGGGGTCTCGTTCCAAAACACTTAGAATTCTGAAATTTGGGTACTGAAATCGACTCTCTGAACTTCGTGACGGAATGGCAGGACGGACCGTCGTGGGAACGACGGACCGTCACACATCTTCCACAGAAATTAAGTCTCTAAACTTTGTGACGGACCTGCAGGACAGACCGTCGCAGGCACGACTGGCCGTCACAGGCTGCGTAAACCCAGACTGGGTCGGATTTCTGTTACATATTTTAAGGGGTGTTTTGGACTATTCCTGCTATAATTATAAATTTAGTGGGTTAATATTAATAAGTCAATTTCTTGGGGGTTAAAAGACATAACCTTGAATTAATTAATGGGTTAATTCATCATCTTTTATACTTAATTATATGCTAATTAGGGTAAAAGAAAGAGGGTTTGAAAAAGAAAAATAGAAAGAACAAAGAGAGAGAGAGGATCGATCGAGAGAGAAAGGGAAGAACGCAAGGAGAGCAAAAGCCTTGGGAAGTAGATTGCTTGACCACAATTCTTCGGTGGAGGTAGGTTATGGATTATGCTATTCGTAGTAAACTCTTAATAGCAAATGATATGTATTGGTTAGTATTGTAAACCCTTCTATATGCTTAATTGTATGCTTGCATGAATGTGATTATATAATTGTGATAAAATAAACATGATGAAGCTATTGAATCCTAAATCATGAAAAACCCTAATCTACTTGGTTAATGATGATGCCTTGGTATAAAAGAAGGCTTGATGAATGAAAGTAGTGAGATTAGGGGATCGGGTGTCACGTTCCGACACCAGGATAGTAATAGAGGATCGGGTGCCACGTTCCGTACCAGGATAGTATATGAGGATCGAAGTGTCACGTTCCGACACCAGGATAGTATATGGATCGGGTGCCACGTTCCGGTACCAGGATAGAATGAGGATCGGAGTGCCACGTTCCGGCACCAGGATAGTATATGGATCGGGTGCCACATTCCGGTACCAGGATAGAATGAGGATCGGAGTGCCACGTTCCGGCACCAGGATAGAATATGGATCGGGTGTCACGTTCCGACACCAGGATAGTATATGAGGATCGGAGTGTCATGTTCCGACACCAGGATAGTATATGGAGCGGAGTGTCACGTACCGACACGAGAGAAATAAAGATAATGAATCTTGAAAGATGTTAATATACTCAATTTAATGAACCTATTTCCCAAATGAGTATGGTATTGAGGCTTGAGTCCTCATGTGTGGTACTTGGCGTTACTTATTTATGATTACAGAACTTGATGTTGCTATCTTTTGAGTATTGTAGTTTGTTTTTATGATATTATCTGATATATACTGTTTTCTATATTGAGTTGGCCGATGATACCTACTCAGTACTTGTGTTTTGTACTGACCCCTACTTGTATGTTTCTTTCTTTGTTATTTGTGGAGTGCAGCAAACGTACCGTCGTCTTCAACTTAAACGCAACTCTAGCTAGTCTTCATTACACCGGATTTCAGGGTGAGCTAATGCTTCTAGCTTGGACTGGATCTTCCTTTTCATGTCTTGATGCCTCGAAATTCCGGCATGGACTAGCTTTTACTTATTTTAGCTTTCTTAGATACTCTTAGTTTTAGTAATTTGAGGATAGATGTTCTTGTGATGATGACTTCCCGATTTTGGGGAATAATAGATGTTGAGTTTTTAGAAGTTATTGAATTGATTTTCATTAATGAGTTTAAGTCTTCCGCATTGTATTTTGTTCATTATGTTTGAAATGTGGGGGTTAGATTGGTTGGTTCGCTCACATAGTAGGATAAGTGTGGGTGCCACTCGCGGCTCGGTTTTGGGTCGTGACAGTGTTAGTGCACCATGATGAGAAGATATTGGGTTCAAGTTCCATATATTTATGGCCTAAGACATTTTTAGATGGATAAAACATTGAATTTGAGTTTTAATGCACCATATTGATGATATAATAATGACTAAAGAAAAACTAATGTATTTTTATGAGAAGTCATGAGATTTGTAGAATTTGCTCCATTACTAAAGTGAATGTGGTAGTATTGCATAATATGTCTGAAAGAATACTAGTGATTGAATAATGCACATAAATATGGAATGAGAAACTAAAGATATCATAATTTGATATGCTCGCATGTTTGTGCTCCATTTATGAAAAATGAGAACATTTGATAAACGCTAAAAATATAGATCATTTTTTTAAAGGGAATGAGGTGTTGGCCACCATGCTAGACATGAAAAAAATTGCGACCTTTGGTCAATGATGTGGTATCACCAAGAATGTCTCTAAGACGACATGTATTATAGAGAAGTTTCATGTTTTTTCTCCAGACTTGTATTGGACAAGAATTAGTACAATTGAGGTACATTTTATGATAAATAAGAAGTTTACTAATTCCAATACTTTCATAATTTGACATGATTGTCTGGGACATCATTCGTCTATAATGTTTAGATGAATTATGAAAAATTAAAATGGACATCCATGGAAGAAACTAAAAAATTCTTTCAAATGACAATTTTCTTGTACGACTTGTTATCATGACGAGTTAATTATGAAACCATCATAAACGAAAGTTGAGATTGAATTACCTGCATTCTAGGAACGTATACAGATATTTGTGGACCTATTCATCTACCTAGTGGATTGTTTGGATACTTAATGGTCCTAATATATGGTTCTTCTAGATGGTCTCATGTGTGAATATTATTATCTCGCAACTTGATGTTTGCAAAAGTATTGACATAAATAATATGATTACGATCCAATTTTATGATAATCAGATTAGTATATTTAGTGATGGGATCACGACTCACCTTTATAAGAGGTAGAGTAATTGAAAAAAAATTGAAATTTACTCCCGGAGTATTAAAATTAAAATTTTCTCATATAATAATAATTAATTGGGAATTTACTAAAGCAAAAAGACACATGACATATGAAACTTGGAGTTAATGAGTACTAAAAATTTATCAGTTGGCATGAATAATTTGGTCATCCCAAAGATGTACATACTGAGTAATGGACAAACATGAAAAACTAGAAGATTCTTCAATAATTTTGTTTAAATTGTTGCTTCTTATCATGACAAGTTGATTGGATCAACAAATGTTGAAGACTAAATCCTAAATTTTGAAAAGTATTAAAGGTGAATATGGGTCTGTTCACCTATCATGTGATATGATAAAAAGATGCATCTATAATATAATCACATGTGTATTTGTTGTCAACTTGCAGTTTGACATTCACAAAATTATTTGTGCAAGATAATTGAGTTAAGAGCACAACTTTCATAATATGAAATCAATATAATTCATCTTTTATACAATAGCGCACAATATTGTAAAAGATTATGAAGATGTTAAGTCTGCTTCTATTAAGGCATGTTGATGTAGAAATAGTTATCAAGTGAAAAGTGAAATGATGCATTTTGGTAAGCGTAAAACTTATTTGACTTGCAATCTAGGCACTAGAAGACGTCATACATTTAATATTGAATGTTTTTAATCACTTGACAAAATTAATATGAAAAAGTCATGAGGATTCAAAATCTAAAGTATGTGCAAGTTTTTGGTGAACTTGTTTATAATCCTTATAAGTATTAAATCAATTCAAAGTGCATGAAGCATATACAAGTATTATTAGGAAAGTTGATAACTAGAATCGGAACTCTTGAAGAGTTTTCAAAAGACAATAGATTATTTGCTTAAAGAAGTTAAGAAACTTGAAGAAATCTTTAATCTTGAAGGAAAGATTCATAAAATCAAATAGAAGAAAACATATTTCGTCAAGTTTTTTCTACACTCATGAGCTCCCAAGAATGGTGATATCAATATGCAAACGGGCCTATGATGTACTGAATTGGCACAAATCGTGACATGAAAGGATGAGAAATAACCGGCTCATTTCCACAACCATGTGGATTAACGCGTGGGCGATAGAAGCGAAATTGAGGTATTGGAGGGCAATACAATGACTGATTATTCGTTCGATGAAAACTTCTAAAACATCCACAATTAACACAAATATATGCATCTTTAGTTCATCATCACACTTCTTCACAAATTCACGACATCCATCTACCGAATAGTCCCCAAAATTAGTAGCATGATTTTTAGGCATATCTCATATTTATAATCATATCACCACTTGGATTTGAGCTTGAACTGTTTGCTATTGCTTAATTTTTTTTTTTTTTTTTGCTTAAGACTTTGAGAATAAAAAAACTGTTTTGGTTGTTTGTTTTGCGTTAAGACTTTCTTAATATGTGTAGTAACTTCATTAATTGCTTGTTTGACATAAATCTAATCATGATATCATCTATAGTAGAAGTGAATTTATTTTATCACAAAGCTATTCTGAAATATTAGAACATTTATTGACCAAACTTTATTTCAATTAAAAAGAAAGTAAACATAAGTTGTAGTGTCTAGTATTTAGTATAATTATCCTACATACTACAGATAATCTTCTCACATTGAACGTGCATTTTTCAATAATATGACCGAGAATATGAACTAACATTGTTACTTTCAGTCATTTGTTGGTCAATTTGTGTTGTAAATAAATTTATTAAAAAATAACGAATTTGGTTAATATAAATGATAGAGTAGGAATTGATTTAATGTAATTATAAATTTCATGTTGATAAATAATTTTTATATGAGATATAAATGATTTAAAAAGTAATGATATAGATATATATATTTTATATATGAAATAAACTTTTAGTAGATATAAATGTGGGTTATTTTCATAAAATTTGAACTTCTAGGGAAATTTTTGAATTTGAAAATTTCTAAATCATGATTTCTGGAAAATTTGAGATTTCATGTTATGAAATCAGTGTAAAACCGCATGTCGAAATGTTGATTTTATGCCATGATTTCAAGTTGCGATATAAAATTGCATGTCCAATATTTTATTTCTTAGAAGAAACAATCCCATATTTCTACTCATATTTTCTAGAGTAGTCAAAATATAGGTGGAATTATATTTCTCATACAACTCTTTTATTCTAAGCTTGTATTTGGACATACACTATGATATCTTGATTTCAAATTAATATTTGGACATGCAATTTGAGATTAACTTCTCCAAAAAAAAAGTATGATTTAAAATTCAAAACACTAATTTCATTTTTTTAATGCAACACGTAACCTATAACTTTATATTCATAAACAATCATCTTGAATCTTGTAAAAAGGGATTCATGCACGGCATGAAGAGATTATTCTATCATGTGAAAGAATTATATTAAAGAATAACTAACTACTAGTGATAAGTGAATCTTTATAAAGTCATGTATATTTGAAAGTTTGCAATCACAAAACATTTAGTTGTGAAAAATATGGAGAAATGTGATTTAACGATGCGACACCATAGAATATTTTGATATAAAATCATTATTTCACATTTCATGCCCAAATCATAAGAAAATATTTATTTCAATATGGTATTCATATAGATTTTTATGAACTTAATTAAAAGTAGCAAATTAGTTGGTTTAGACTACACCAATTGATCATGCGTGGCCATTACATTTAGGGGTCGTTTAGTAGAGTCCATTACAAAAACTAATGCATGCATTAATGATATGTATTAGTAATTCATTATTTGGTGCATTTTTTTGTGTCAAGTAAGCATTAGTTATATAATCTATTGTGTATTGAGGAGTGTATTACCTAGAAATTCATGGTATTAGTAATGCAGAGGATTTAATTCATGCATTAATATGAGTAAAGACTCACTTATCCCTCAAAAGTACTTTTACATATTTTTCACCATAATTGTGAAGGATACTTTTGTAAATAAATATTTTTATACAATACATATTATTTTTAATATACCAAATCAAACATTCGATAAGAAATAATATATGTATTAATACAGGGGTATGACTAATACATGTGTCACGACCCAAAATGTATCGTGAGTGGCATCCACACTTAACCCGCTAGATGGGCGAACCAACAAGTCTGAACCCCAACATATACAAATAGCTCAACTATAAATAACAAAAATAATGCAGAAGCTTCAAAAGTTAGTAAGTAACCGATTTAAATAAGTTTCTAAATTTAATGCTTATTATCCCAAAATCTGATAGTCATCACATCAAGGACACCTATTTTTAAATTATCAAGTCTAAGAGTGTTTAAGAAACCAAAATAAGCAAAGAGATGGTCCATCTCCGAAATTCAAAGACATGAAGACGTGAATGAGAGAATCCAGCACGAGCTAGAATTAATAGCTCACCCTGAACTCTGATGTGCTAGAGACTGGCTAGAGCTGAGGGCGAGTCGAAGTCGATAATACACTTGCTGCACTCCACAAAAAAAATAGAGAAGAAAATACAAGTAGGGGTCAGTATAATGAACACGTACTGAGTAGGTATCATCGGCCAACTCAAAATAGAGACCAATATATATTGAATAATAATATAAAATCAACTATACTACTTAACAGGTGGCAAGCAACAAACACATGAACCATTGACAACAACACCATAATAGGTACACCATCAATCAAAACATCAAGCACCCCTATGA
The DNA here is from genome assembly GCA_027705065.1 of Solanum peruvianum. Taxonomy (NCBI): domain Eukaryota; kingdom Viridiplantae; phylum Streptophyta; class Magnoliopsida; order Solanales; family Solanaceae; genus Solanum; species Solanum peruvianum. The sequence continues at coordinate 44,431,905 of JAKWJD010001759.1, read as the reverse complement.
GGACTCATGCCTCCACACCATACTCATTCGGAAAATTGGTTCTTTGAGATTAAGTATATTAAGTTACTTCAAGATTCATTTCCTTTAATGTTATTGTGTCGGAACGTTACACTCCAATCCCATATATCGTGTCCGAACGTGACATTCCGATTCCATAATACCGTGTCAGAACGTGATACTCCGATCCAATTATCTCATTATTTCATTTCATCAAGCCTTCTTTATTCAAGGCGTCATTTTAATAGAGAGGGTTCAAGATTAGAAATTCATCAGTCTCATAATTTTAGGCCAACCACAAACCACACAATCAAAATATACCACCACACCATCAAGTACATAGGAGACTTTACAATATCACTCAATACATATCAATCGCTATTTAAAGTTTATCTATCAAATAGAAATAAAACATAACCTACCTCCACCGAAGAATCGAAGTCAAGCAACTAATCCTTCAATGCCTTTCCTTTCCTTATTGTCTCCGAACTTCTCCAATCTATTAAGTATATGTTAACTTGTAAGCTGATGAGTCTATAAACACTCAATTTTATTTTATGTCTATCCTAGATCCAAAAACTCATCTAATTCTATAACCAATTTACTAAAGTTCAAACCTAAGGGTAAATCTTAGTTCCTCCAATTAGCATAACTTAATAGTATTCCACTAATACAACACACCTAATATCTAATTACATAATAGGATAACTTTAAGAAAAGAATAAAAAATTTAGCCAACTTACATGGGAACCACACTTAACCTACATACATGAAACATGCAGGGCCTTACCATTAGTGTATCCTAATTTCCCAGTAACATTAACAATTGAAGCCACTCGTCACGAGACTAGTGGCACACATGCATTAATTCTCTTTTTGTAATCTTTAGTAGTAATCCATTTGCAGATTGTCCCTTAGTTCATAATATAACATTAACAATTGAAGCCATTGGTCACGAGACTAGTGGCACACATGCATTAATCCTCTGTTTCCTCAAGTAGCAATCTATTTGCAGGTTTGTCCCTTAATTCATTCTCTATCAAACAATAATATATATATATATATATATATATATATATATATATATATATATATATATATATATATATATATATTATAATACATTAACATTCCTCACTTTCTTTCCAATTTCATACACATATAATATATATATATATATATATATATATATATATATATATATATATACACACACTATAATACATTAACCTTCCTCACTTTCCAATACAATTAAATAATATTATCAAGAATTAATACCCACCAAACTATTATTCATTGTTTATAAAATAAATTTGAGAATTCGGTGAAGTTCTTACGTCTTTCCTATCGGTCTTTATTTACGGCGCCGACAACAAAAGAAAATAAGAGTCTTGAACAGTTTGTGGTATCCCCAAGAAAATACTAACCCTACTTATTATATGACTAATCATAAAAATGGTAAAAATAAGCTACTATTAATTTTTATGTTATATTCTTCAACCACAAAGTATAATAATTATTAAAACTACCCCACTAATTTTATTATTATAATTACGAATAGTCCAAATATCCACTTAGAATATATCAGAAAGTATTTTATGAAACATAATGTTTTAACACACGAAATGACCCAAAGGGTCGTTACAATAGATACCAATTTACCCATCGTTCGTCCTCGAACGATCAAAAGAAAGTGAGAGTAAGGAAAGATACCTGAATTGGTAAAAATGTGTGTATATCTTTTACGCATATCAGTCTCACTCTCCCAAGTGGACTCTTTGACTGACCGATTCTTCCACTGAACCTTGATTGATGCAATCTCCTTTGATCTCAACTTTCGGACCTCCCTATCTAGAATAGCAACAGGCTCCTCCTCATAAGACAGATTCTTATCAAGATGAACTGAATCCCAACGAATAATGTAATTTCCATCACCGTGGTATTTTTTCAGCATTGACGCATGAAATACCGGGTGCACTCCTGACAGCTCTGGAGGCAAGGCCAATTCATAGGCCACCTCCCCCACGCGCTTAAGAACTTCGAATGGTCCAAAATACCTCGGACTAAGCTTACCTCGCTTACCAAACCGCATCACACCTTTCAAGGGTGAAACCTTCAGCAAGACTTGTTCACCCTCCATAAAAGCCAAGTCCCTAACCTTTTGATCTGTATATTCCTTCTGCCTACTCTGAGGTGCTAAAAACTTTTCTTGAATAAATTTCACTTTTTCTAATGAGTCCCTCAGAAGATCAGTACCCCAAGGTCTAACCTTAAATGCATCAAACCAACCAATGGGGGACCTACATCTCCTACCATACAATGCCTCAAATGGGGCCATATCAATACTCGAGTGATAGCCATTGTTGTATGACAACTCGGCTAAAGGTAAAAATTTATCCCAATGACCACCAAATTCTATCACACATGCACGAAGCATATCCTCCAACACTTAAATTGTTCGTTCAGACTTTCCATCAGTCTGAGGGTGAAAAGCAGTACTAAAATCCAATCTAGTACCTAATTCAACATGTAGGGTCTTCCAAAACATAAAAGTAAATTGCGTACCTCTATCTGATATGATGGAAAGTGGAACTCCATGTAATCGAACAATTTCCGAGATATAGAGTTTGGCTAAATTCTCTGCATTGTAAGTCATCTTGACCGGAATGAAGTGAGCAGACTTAGTTAACCTGTCAACAATTACCCAAATATAATCAAACTTACCTAATGTCTTTGGAAGACCAACTACGAAATCCATTGCAATTCTTTCCCACTTCCATTCAAGAATGGGCATTCTCTGAAGTGTCCCTGCAGGCCTCTGGTGTTCATACTCTACGTGCTGACAATTCGGGCATATGGCAACAAAATCAACAATGTCATGCTTCATTCTACTCCACCAAAAATATTGCTTTAGATCACGATACATCTTGCTTGCACCAGGATGTATATAATACCTGAACTATGAGCCTCTGTAAGAATAGTGTGAATCAAATCATCCACGCGGGGCACACATATCCTTCCCTTAATCCTTAAGATGCCTTCTTCATCAATTACTGCCTCTTTAGCCTCTCCTCACAATACCATATCTCGTATTCGTCTCAGCTTCTCATTAGCAAACTGGTTTCCCTTAATCTTGTCAAGAAAAGAAGATCTTGCCTCCACACAGGCCATAAATCCTCCTTTCTCCAGTAGTTCCAGCCTCATAAAGTCATTATCCAGAGTCTGAACCTCTCTAGTCAACGGGCGTCTAGAACCCTGTAAGTGGGCTAAACTACCCATGCTCCCTGCTTTTCTACTTAAAGCATCTGCCACAACATTAGCTTTTCTTGGGTGATATAAATAGTAATATCATAGTCTTTCAATAGCTCCATCCACCTCCTATGCCTCAAATTCAAATCTTTCTGAGTAAAGACATTGTAAACTACGATGATCTGTATAAACTTCACACTTGACCCCATATAGATAATGTCTCCATTGCTTTAATGCAAATACAACTGCAGCTAACTCCAAATCATGGGTCGGATAGTTACATTCATGCACTTTCAATTGCCTCGAAGCATAAGAGATTACATTCCTCTCCTGCATTAGCACTGCACCCAAACCAGAATAAGATGCATCCCAATAAACAACAAAATTCTTACCTTCTACTGGCAAGGTGAGAATCGGTGCAGTAGTCAACAAAGTCTTGAGATTCTGGAAGCTTTCTTCACATTCATCCGACCATACAAATGAAACATTCTGCTTAGTCAAATTTGTCAGCTGGGAAGCCATAGAAGAAAATCCCTTGACGAATCGACGGTAGTAGCTAGCTAAACCAACAAAGCTCCTTACCTCTGCAACATTAGTAGGTCTTACCCAACTCTTCACTGCTTCAATCTTAGAAGGATCCACCATCACTCCATCCTTAGAAACCACGTGCCCCAAGAAGGACACTGAATCAAGCAAAAACTCACACTTGGAGAATTTGGCATAAAGCCTTTTCTCCCTTAACAACTGCAATACAATTCTCAAATGCTCCTCATGTTCTTTCCTGCTCTTTGAGTACATCAGTATATCATCAATAAATACAATAACAAAGAGGTCCAAATATTACTTAAAAAACCCGTTCACCAGGATCATGAAAGCAGCAGGGGCATTCGTAAGCCCAAAAGACATTACTAAGAATTCATAATGCCCATACCTGGTTCAAAAAGCAGTCTTTGGCACATCTGTTGCCCGTATTTTGAACTGATGATAACCGGATCTCAAATCAATTTTAGAGAAGACACAAGCACCTTGTAATTGATCGAACAAATCATCAATGCGAGGAATGGGATACTTGTTCTTAATAGTTACCTTATTTAACTGCCTGTAGTCTATGCACATCCGAAAATTTCCATCTTTCTTCTTCACAAATAAAATAGGAGCACCGCAAGGGGATGCACTCGGTCTAATAAAACTTTTACCTAACAACTCCAGAAGTTGGGCCTTTAACTCCCTTAACTCAGCTGGAGCCATTCTACAAGAAGGAATAGAAATGGGGCGAGTACCCGGCTCCAGATCAATACAAAAATCAATATCCCTATCCAGTGGCATACCAGGAAGGTCTACAGGAAAAACATCCTGAAACTCACGGACTATCGAAACAGACTGAATCAAAGGTACGTTGGAAGTATCATCCCTGAGATGTGCCAAGAAAGCTAAACAACTCTTACTCACCATCCTCTTAGCACGAAAAAAAAGATAATACGAACTGGAGTGGAAATATAGTCACCCTCCCCCACTAGTGGATCTGTCTCAGGCTTGGCCAATCTCACAGTTTTAGCATTACAATCTAGGATTGCAAAATTTGGAGAAAGCCAAGTCATACCCAGAATTACATCAAAATCAACCATCTCTAGAATAATCAAATCTAGATAAGTATTGCTCCCCAAAAAAGTCACAAGGCAAGACCTATACACCTTCTCAACTATCACAGACTCACCCACAAGAGTAGAGACACGAATAGGCATGTCAAGCAAATCACGATATAAATCAAGACCAGTAGTAAATGAGGAAGATACATATGAAAATGTGGATCAAGGATCAAACAATACAGAAGCCATGCAATCACAAACCAAAAGATTACCTGTGATAACAACATCAGATGTCTCTACTTCAGACCTCCTGGGGAAAGCATAACAATGGGCCCTATCACCTGTCTGACCATTGCCCCTACCAAGCTGCGCTGCATTAGTTCCAATATGCCCGCCACCCGACTGAATTGGTGACCACCATTACCTTGGCCACCACGTCTTCCAGAATGGCGGCCTCTACCATGACCACCTCTACCTCTAACTACTGGGGGTCTGTAACTCTGTTTTGGACAATATTTCCTAATATGTCCCGCATCTCCACATCTATAACAATTCCTGGAGTCAAGTATAGGTATCTGTGAAAATAACGAAGTCTAGAGATAACCTCCAAACTCAGAAAAAGGATGACTGGTCTACGATGGACCCCCAACTGAAGCCTGCAATGAGGATTGAATAGGATGGGCTGGGTAACCTCCTGAACTCTGCCCTCTAGAGTAAGAACCACTAAAATCACCTCCCTTACGGAACTTCTTAAATGTCGACGCTGTGGTGAAGTCGTCTTGCTTCACCCCTTCTACCTCTATCACAAAATCAACCACTTCATGAAAGAATTTTGCTGCAGTAGCTACCTGTAAGGCTGGAATCTGCAAATCCGACCTCAATCCTTTCACAAAGCGGCGAATCCTCTATTGTGGACTGAAGCAAAGCTGAGTGGCATACCTGGATAGTGCACGACACTTGGCCTCATAAGCAGCAACAGACATCCTTCCTTTATCTAGGCTCAGGAACTCATCTCTCCTCCTATCCCTCGAAGTCCGGGGTATATACTTCTCTATAAATAAGCTAGAAAATGATGCCCAAGTAATAGGTGGTGCCCTTGCTGGTTGACAATCAACATATGACCGCCACCACATTTTGGCATCCCCCTGAAATTGGTAGGTCACAAACTTTGCACCGAATCGCTCTACTATGTCCATCTTATGTAGCAGCTCATGACAATCAACCAGAAAATCATAGGCATCTTCAGATTCAGCACCCTTGTAGACTGAAGGTTTCAACTTTAAGAACTTAATGAAAAGTTCATGCTGATCACCTGTCATTATAGACCCTGTAGTCAATCGAGGAACGTGTCTACTTCCAATTATGCATCAATGCGGGGAGCCACAACAGCTGCATGTTGTACTCCCTAAACCTGAGGTGCTTGTGCAGAAAACACTGGAGGTGTCTGGCCCTGATCAGATAACCCGCTAAGATAAGTAAGAACCTGATTAGTCATCTCTGGGGTAGGCTGGGGTGGTACTTCCTTATCCTGAACCTACTCATTTTCCCCTTCCTCACCCTCTCTCACTACCTAATCAGTCGATGGAGGAGTGAATGCTCTATTCCTAGATGGACCAGGTGTTTGTCCTCTGCCTCTAGTAGGCGTCCTCCTGCGACCTCTACCAAGGCCTCTTGCCACTGCTCCTCCTCGAGTTACAGCCCCAATGGTTGGCTCAGACGCACCCTGTCTTGCCGGTGTTGGTGTTGACATAGTTGTTTCTCTAGTTTTAACCATCTGCGAAATAGAGTGAGAATGTCAGATACCAATTTGTATCACCTAGATACCAATTGGATCCAAGTAATAGTATGGAAGAAAGAAAGAATGGAGTTTTCCTAAAGTCCTATAGCCTCTCGAAGAAAAGTAAAGGCATGCCCATACCGTGCCTCAAGACTCTACTAGACTTGTCCTTATGTGATGAGACCAACGAACCTAACGCAAGAAGTTTGTCACGACCCACAATGTATCATGAGTGGCACCCACACTTACCCCCGCTAGGTGGGCGAACCAACAAGTCTGAACCCCAACATATACAAATAGCTCAACTATAAATAACAAAAATAATGCGGAAGCTTGAAAAGTTATTAAGTAACAAATTTAAATAAGTTTCTAAAGTTTAATGCTTATTATCCCAAAATCTGATAGTCATCACGTCAAGGACACCTATTTTCAAATTACTAAGTCTAAGAGTGTTTAAGAAACCAAAATAAGCAAAAAGATGGTCCATGTCCAAAATCCAAAGACATGAAGACGTGAATGAGAGAATCCAGCACGAGCTAGAATTAATAGCTCACCCTGAACTCTGATGTGCTGGAGACAGGCTAGAGCTGAGGGAGAGTCGAAGTCGATGGTACACTTGCTCCACTCCACAAAAAAAACAAATAAGAAAGTACAAGTAGGGGTCAGTACAATGAACACGTACTTAGTAGGTATCATCGGCCAACTCAAAATAGAGACAAATATATATTGAATAATAATATAAAATCAACTACAATACTTAACAGGTTGCAAGCAACAAACACATGAACCATTGACAACAACACCTTAATAGGTACACCATCAATCACAACATCAAGCACCCCTATGAGGACTCATGCCTCCACAACATACTCATTTGAAAAATTGGTTCTTTGAGATTAAGTATATTAATTTACTTCATAATTCCTTTCCTTTAATGTTATTGTGTCGGAATGTGACACTCCGATCTCATATATCATGTCGGAACGTGACACTCCGATCCTATAATACCGTGTCGGAACGTGACACTCCGATCCAATTATCTCATTATTTTATTTCATCAAGCCTTCTTTATTCAAGGCGTCATTTTAATAGAGAGGGTTCAAGATTAGAAATTCAACAGTCTCATAATTTTAGGCCAACCACAAACCACACAATCAAAACATACAACCACACCATGAAGTACATAGGAGACTTTACAATATCACTCAATACATATCAATCGCTATTTAGAGTATATCTATCAAATAGAAATAAAACATAACCTACCTACACCGAAGAATCGAAGTCAAGCAACTAATCCTTCAATGCCTTTCCTTTCCTTATTGCCTCCGAACTTCTCCAATCTATCAAGTATATGTTAACTTGTAAGCCGATGAGTCTATAAACACTCAATTTTATTTTTTGTCTAGCCTAGACCCAAAAACTCATCTAATTCTATAACCAATTTACTAAAGTTCAAACCTAAGGGTAAATCTTAGTTCCTCCAATTAGCATAACTTAATAGTATTCCACTAATACAACACACCTAATATCTAATTACATAATAGGATAACTTTAAGAAAAGAATAAAAAATTTACCCAACTTACATGGGAACCACACTTAACCTACATACATGAAACATGCAGGGCCTTACCATTAGTGTATCCTAATTTCCCAGTAACATTAACAATTGAAGCCACTTGTCACGAGACCAGTGGCACACATGCATTAATTCTCGTTTTCCTAATCTTTAGTAGTAATCCATTTGCAGATTGTCCCTTAGTTCATGATATAACATTAACCATTCAAGTAACTGGTCACGAGACCAGTGGCACACATGCATTAATCCTCTTTTTCCTCAAGTAGCAATCCATTTGCAGGTTTGTCCCTTAATTCATTCTCGATCAAACAATATATATATATATATATATATATGTGTTGTGTGTGTGTGGTGTGTGTGTATTGTTGTGTGTGTGTGTGTGTGTGTGTGTGTGTATTTAAATCGTACTATTAGGTACTACTGCAATTAAATCTAATTCTTTACTAACTAAACTTGAAAAATAAAGTAATTAAAGATACATTTGACTGTTGCTTTGTCATTATGTGTGAAATTAATGTCATGAAAAATATTCACCTATTAAGACATAGGACAAAAAACATAAATGCAATAGGTCATGGTATATCTTCTCAAAATATAAAGGAATTACTTCTTGTGAACACCTAATTTTTTTTTACCAAAATATAATATATTTTACACTAATTTAAAAAGGGTTATATTCAAAATAAAAAAAATAATAATAAATTATAAATTAATAAAAATTATAAGATCAACTATAGTTTAATAATAATAGAAAAATTTATAAATAGAGGTTGGGAATTTAAGTTATTTGTTAATTATATCTAGTCTAAAAATAATAATAATATAGAAAATATTATGAAAAAGTATAGAAACAGAAAAGAAAAGAGGAGTCCTAAAAATTTCAAATTTGTTTTACCTTATCCTAATTACTCCCAATTTTCTAACTTATTTTCCTAAAAAATCCCATCCCAGGTATTTTTTTTTTACTTCTTTTGCACGATTTTTTTAAGTTTACACGTTTTTTTCATTTTTTTTTTGTTAATTTGCTATTATTATTATTTATTTATTTTATATCCTTATCTCAACCCCAATTTTCTCAACTAATTTTTAAATTTAGTCCTAATCCCACTACACTATGTTTCTTTAAATTAGCACCAAATTCTCACCCAAAAAATTATATAACCCCACGTTCAGTTGAAAAAAAATATACAGATATACAAAGACAGATTGAAATACAGAGAGAAAAAAAAAAGCAAAGAGAAAAAAAGTGAAATTTTCTTTTGAGAATTAGGAGAGGGTTAGAGGTTTTGATCGTGATTCCAAATTTGGTGGATAACAACTTGTTTTTTTGGTATCTATTTTCTCAGTGAGGTAACTATAAATTCTCGCGTGATTTAAATAATATTACTTGTATGAAAATTTGATTCCAATAGTATGAAATTCTTCAAATCGCATGTATTATATTTATTATTGTTACATCATTATTATTATTTATTATTATTATGTTTTTAGATAAACTTTGTAACTTATATCTTTCATGATATTGAATGTTTAAATTTGAATAGATTTGTATATCTTTCCGTCTAGTTATTCATTTTAGAAGAATTTGTTGAATTTACTGTACACTTATTAGATTAGGACATGAAAATAATTAATAAATGATTTATAAAATATATTTCAGTAAAATTGTTAATTAAAAGGAGAAATAAATTTCATCTAGAGATTCATGATAAAGTAGTGATAATTATTTATTTTTATTATTATTATTATTATTATTATTATTATTATAATAATAATAATAATAATAATAATAATAATAATAATAATAAACTAATAATTATAATAAAAAAAGTTTGAAAAATTATATAAAGAGAACAAGAGAATTAAAAAAAAATAAAAGAAGAAAGAATAAAAAAAATTAACTAAAAATCAATCTAAAAAAAACATAACAGTCTTTTTTTTCAACAGAAACAAAAAAAAATCAAATAGAAATAAAAATCAGAAAAAAACGTAAAAAGAAAAAAAAAAGTTAAAACCATAAAAATTAAAAAAAGTAAAAAACAAAAAAAAGAAAGATAAAAAAAAAAAGAAGATGTAGCACAAAATTTATTTTTTTAAAGTAAGGAACGTAAAAAAATTATATAAAAAAAAGATAACAAACGTAAATAAAAAAATTGATTAAAAATAGTAATTATTTTTTTTAAAAAAAACGGAATGTTAAAAAAAAATTGTTACATGCATTAAGAAAAAGTTAAAACCTTTCTTAAAAAATGAATATAGTCCTAATCTATTTAGAATTTTTGTGATTTTAAAACTAATTTCAAATCTCATAAAATTTCATATTTCTATTACTAATTAAAAAAATAAATAGAAATCCTAAATTAACTTGGACTCTAAATTTTTTTCCTAACTATAAAATACATAACATAAAAAAAATATACAAAAAATGTAAAAGCAAAATTAATAAATAAATAATAAATGATAAATATATAAAGAAATATGAGTGTTTCAAATTTGAATTAATGGACACACACAAAAAATAATAAAATAATTTTCAATAGATTTAAAATAATTAAGACAATTTTAATAGGTCTGAAATAAATGAGAGAATAAAGTAAAAACAATTTATTGTTAAGTGAAATAATATAATATCCAAAATTATGTCAAGTCATACCAAAGTTAAAGCGATCGTTCTAGAACCACGGGACTCGAGGGGTGCTTAATACCTTTCCCTCGATCAACAAAATTCTTTACCTGGATTTCTAGTTCGCAGACCAATAAAAAATAGAGTCAAATTTTCTTTTGATTAGGAATTTAAATAAGATGACTTGGAATACCAAAACTCAATTCCTAGTGGCGACTCTGAATAACAATTATCCTTTTCAAAATGTCACTTTAATTGGAAAAACTCTTTTTCTTTCGAAACAAATAAAATAAAAAATATTGAGAAAAATAGGGGTGTGACAGATGGCGACTCCGTTGGACAATAACTAGAATTCAAGTTTTAAATATTGATTTATGTATGACTATGATTTATTTATTTACGTTTTGGGATATTGTATTTATTTGTCTTAATGTGATAATTATCTACTTATTTAATGTTTGATATTATTTGAACTGCATATAAATTGTCTTCTTTCGCGCATTTCACTGAGTCTTCAATAATAATATCATGAGAATTGCAACTATGCACCCCATTTCTGTCAAGATAACGAGTCGATCTTCGGTCCATGGTGAAGGATTTTTAGTCACATATATTTAGGATAGAGAGCATCCATGCACAAAGCCGGAAAGCGCTGCTACCGGTAAATTGCTACTCCCTAACTCGAGTTTGTTAGGATGGAATTCACGCACACACACTAGATGAATGAAGAACACAAGAACTTTCAAGAGAAAGAGATGAGAAATAGAGAGAGAGAGAGAGAGAAAAAACCAATATTTCGTGGTAACACCCCGTGAGTAAACTTCCACGGCGGTGATGTATATTTATATTAATAAATCAGAGTATTTTTGGTTACAGAGAATAAATAGAGAATAAATATGAAAGCCTAAAATAGAGAATAATTAGGAAAGCCGAAAATTAATCAGGCTCCACTACCTGATAGAGTTGTCTGCTCGTGTTAAAACCAGTCTAGATACTTTTTTTCACGAATTTACAGCTTGGTAACTGAAACCAAATATGGTTATTCCTAGTAGACATCATTATTTGAATCATTTACATATAATTTAATGAAAGACTCTACATATGATCGGATCTATCTAAGATAGCTAACTCAATATACCATTTTAAATTAAAATCAGAACAATAGAAAAAAGTTTTTCTTTTACAATGTAAAGTTCATAAAAAGAAATTGTAAAATTTTTCTTATATCACTTTAAATGAAGAAAAAAATTGAATTTGTCAACAAATTTCTAACAAAAATTATTTAAGTGTTCAATCTGAACGAACTATGTACACCTGATTCTCACCTTGATGAGATACGTAGGACACCTTCCTTGGTTTTAGTGATCCTTATTTTAAAATTAAAAAATTCAAAAAATATCTTCATTATTATTTAAAAATTAAAAAATGAAATAATATGTGTATATATTTAAAAAGGGAATTTGTCCTTAAGAAAACATAATTTTACTTATATTTTGAAACTACGTTAGACCTGATTCTTGTTTTAACAAGATACGTAGGCATACTTGTTGTGAGATTCGGTTCAACCGAGAAAAAAATCTAAAAATCCTAGTCCATAAACTGGGGCAAAAAAATATAGATTTTTTCTTTGACTTAGTTGGCAACAACATGCTTAGGATTATTCATAAGAAAAAAAATAAAGTGTTAAAGTATTTGGTAAGACAGATCAACTTTGTTGTGACTTATAAACTTCTATTGGCATCTCTCAATATATTTATATCATACTTGAGAAATTATCTTGTTTAAAGTTATGGATAAAATAATTTTGACCTCATTATTTTAAATGCATTGTGTGGTGAGATTTTGCTGATCTAGAACTTGGCCCGAATGTTGGTTGAGATGAAATTTTGAGCAATATTTAATTTGAGAAAGAATTATAGGCTTTCTTTGAATCTATTGTGCCTTTCAAGTCTACCAAATGACATGTTATCCACAAAACTCCCATTTTGACATTGAAAATTTTTTGTTTGAATAACCACATCTTAGCATATGCCTTTTGAGTGTATAGATGCACTAATCCCTTTATCTCACCTCCTTGAGCGCACTATGAAATATCTACATAACATCAAAGGCTTAAGTTGGGTAACAAAGTGAAAAAGACCAAATATGTCTATGTCAAAAAAAAAGATAGACTGAAAAATGAAAAAAAAAATCTCCAACAAAAAAGAAGACAAAATCAAAAAAAATGAAGAGAAAAAAAAGACCTTACAAAAAAACAAAGGTCAAATGAAAAAATGAAAAAAAAAATATTGAAAGCATTGTGCAAATTCTAAGGAGTAAATAATCACTTTATTCCGAATGAATATCCTACCTTTTCCTAAGACTACATTAAAAGCCAATGACAAGTTCTATTTGATCTCATTTTTCATGTTCTCGTATAAGTGGATGCTTACATGAGGGCCAAGCATATGGTATCTCAAGCTCATACATTGAATATCTTTTGTAACGACCTGTTTAGTCGTTTTGAGCAGCAGATTTTATTTCTGGAAAATTGGCTGAGACGACGGAACCCACGACGGACCGTCATGGGCACGACGGACCGTCGCAGGGTCTCGTTTCAAAAAACTTAGAAATTCTGAAATTGGGTACTGAAAATCGACAATCTGGACTTCGTGACGGAATGGCAGGACGGACCGTCACAGGCGTGACGGACCGTCACAGGCGTGACGGACCGTCACAGTTTCTTCAGTGGAAATCCAGTCTCTGAACTTTGCGACGACCTGCAGGACGGACCGTCGCAGGCACGACGGGCCGTCACAGGTTGCGTAATCCCAGTCTGGGTCGGATTTCTTTACACGTTTTAAGGGACGTTTTGGACTATTCCTACTTTAATTATAAAGTTAGAGGGCTAAGGTTAATAAGTCTAATTACTTGGGGGTTAAAAGAGGTAACCTTAAGTTAATTAGTGGGTTATTATTGCCATCTTTTATTCTTAATTACATGCTAATTAGGGTAAAAAGAAAGAGGGTTTGAATAAGAAAAATAGAAAGAACCAAGAGAGGGAAGGAGAAACGAATTGAGAGAGGAGAAACGAGAAGAAGAACCAAACTTGGGAATTTCTTGCTTGATCACTAGTCTTCGGTGGAGGTAGGTTATGGTTTCTTTTACGATATTCGTAGTAAACTCTTAATAGCGAATGATATGTATTGATAGTATTGTGAACCCTGCTATGTGCTTAATTGTATGCTTGCATGAATGTGATTATATAATTGTGATTATATAAGCATGATGAAGTTATTGAATCCCAAATCTTGATAAAAACCTAATCTCTTGTTAATGATGATGCCTTGGTATAAAAAGAAGGCATGATGAACTAAAGTAATGAGATTGATGACGCCTTGGTAAGAGATAAGGCTTGATGAATTGATAAAAGGAGATTAGGGGATCGGAGTGTCACGTTCCGACACATAGAATTAAGGGATCGGGTGTCACGAACCGACACGTAGTATTAGGGGGACCGAGTGTCACGAACCGACACGTAGATTAAGGGGATCGGGTGTCACAAACCGACACGTAGATTTAGGGGATCGGGTGTCACGAACCGACACGTAGATTTAGGGGATCGGGTGTCACGAACCGACACGTAGAATTAGGGGATCGGAGTGTCACGTTCCGACACATAGTAGTACGGGATCGGAGTGTCACGTACCGACACAAGAGAAATAGAGATTGATGAGGGAGCGGAGTGTCACGTACCGAAACAAGAGGAATATGGATAATGAATCTTGAAAGATGCTAATATACTCAATCTAATTAATCTAATCCCCAAATGAGTATGGTATTGAGGCTTGAGTCCTCATGTGTGAACTTGACGGTAATTGTTAATGATGTAGTACTTGTTGTTGCTACTTGTTGAGTATCATAGTTGATTTTATGATATTACTTGGTATATACTGTTTTCTATTTTGAGTTGGCCGATGATATCTACTCAGTACCCGTGTTTTGTACTGACCCCTACTTTTATGTTTTTCTTCTTTGTATTTGTGGAGAGCAGCAAACATGCCGTCGTCTTTGACTCAACAGTAATTCTAGCCAGTCTTCACTACATCGGAAATTCAGGGTGAGCTAATGCTTCTAGCTTGGACTGGATCTTCTTTTTCAAGTCTTGATGCCTTGAACTTCCGGCATGGACTAGCTTTTATTTGTTTTAGCTTCTTAGACATTTTTAGTTAGTAATTTGATCATAGATGTTCTTGTGATGATGACTTCCAGATTTTGGGAAATAATAGTTATTGAATTGGTTTTTATTAATGAGTTTAAGTCTTCCGCATTACTTTCTGTCGATATTATATTGAAATGTTAAGGGTTAGATTGGTTGGTTCGCTCACATAGGAGGGTAAATGTGGGTGCCAGTCGCGGCTCGGTTTTGGGTCGTGACAAACTTGGTATCAGAGCATTAGGTTCGTTGGTCTCATCACACAAGAACGAGTCTAGTAGAGTCTTAAGGAACGGTAGGGGGACGCCTTTACTTTTCTTTGAGAGGCTATAAGACTTTAGGAAAATTCCATTCTTTCTTTCTTTCTTCCGTGCTACTACTTGAATCCAATTGGTATCTAGGTGATACAAATTGGTATCTGACCATCTTCACTCTATTTCGCAGATGGTTAGAACTAGAGCAACGACTGCACCAACACCAACACCGGCAAGACAAGAAACGTCTGAGCCAGCCACTGGGGCTGTGGCTCGAGGGAGAGCAGTGGCAAGAGGTCGTGGTAGAGGTCGTGGGAGGACGTCCTCTAGAGGAAGAGGACAAGTACCTAGCCCATCTGATGCTAGGGCGGTGACTCCTCCACCGACTGAGGAAGTAGTAAGAGAGGGTGAGGAAGGGGAGAATGAACAAGTGCAAAATGAGGAAATTCCACCCCAACCTACCCCAGAGATGATCAATCAGGTTCTTGCTTATCTTAGCGGGTTATCTGATCACGGTCAGACACCTCTAGTGTTTTCTGCACCAACACCTCCGGTTTCAGAGGTACGACATGCCGCTGCTGGGGCTCCCCGCATGGATGCCTCATTGGAGATAGGCACGTTTCCTCGTCTGACTACGGGACCCATAATGACAAATGATCAGCATGAACTTTTCAGTAAGTTCTTGAAATTGAAACCTCCAGTCTTCAAGGGTGCTGAATCTGAGGATGCCTACAATTTTCTGGTTGATTGTCATGAGCTACTACACAAGATGGGTATAGTAGAAAGGTTTGGTGTTGAGTTTGTGACTTATCAGTTTCAAGGGAACGCCAAAATGTGGTGGCGATCACATGTTGAGTGTCAACCGACAGAGGCAACACCTATGACTTGGGCATCATTCTCTAGCTTGTTTATGGAGAAGTATATTCCACGGACTTTGAGGGATAGGAAAAGAGATGAATTCTTAAGCCTAGAGCAAGGTAGGATGTCGGTTACTGCATATGAGGCTAAGTTTCGTGCACTATCCAGATATGCCACCCAACTTTGTTTCAGTCCACAAGAGCGGATTCCTCGTTTTGTGAAGGGGTTGAGGTCAGAGTTGCGGATTTCAGCCTTACAGGTAGCGGCTAAGGCATCGACATCAAAAAGGAGTGAAGCCAGATGAATTCACCATGGCATCGACATCAAAAAGGTTTCGAAAGGGAGGTGAGTTTAATGGTTCTTACTCTAGAGGACAGGGTTCCGGAGGTTACTCAGTTCGACCAATTCAGTCTTCACTATAGACTGTAGTTAGGGGTCCACCTCAGACCGGTCAACACTTCTCTGAGAGACCTATGCTTGACTCTAGAGAGTGTTATGGATGTGGAGAGACTGGACATATTAGGAGGTATTGTCCAAAACAGAGTTATAGACCCCCAATAGCTAGAGGTAGAGGTGGTCATGGTAGAGGCCGTTATTCTGGAGGACGTGGTGGTCGAGGTAATGGTGGTCACCAAAACGGCCGGGGTGATGGGCAAACTGGAGCCACTACATCACAACATGGTAGGGGCAACGGGCAAACAAACGAAAGGGCCCATTGTTATGCTTTCCCTGGGAGATCGGAGGCGGAGACATCTGATGCTGTCATCACAGGTAATCTTTTGGTTTGTGATTGCATAGCTTCTGTATTGTTTGATCCCGGATCCACATTTTCTTATGTATCTTCCTCATTTGCTAATGGTCTTAATTTACATTGTGAATTACTTGACATGCCTATTCGTGTTTCTACTCCGGTGGGTGAGTCTGTGATAGTTGAAAAAGTGTATAGGTCTTGTTTGGTGAATTTTGTGGGGAGTAACACTTATGTAGATTTGGTTATCTTAGAAATGGTTGACTTTGATGTAATTCTGGGTATGACTTGGCTTTCTCCAAATTTTGTGATCTTGGATTGTAATGCTAAGACTGTGACGTTAGCCAAGCCTGGGACAGATCCGTTAGTGTGGGAGGGTGACTACACTACCAATCCGGTGCGTATCATCTCCTTTCTTCGTGCTAAGAAAATGGTTAGTAAAGGGTGTTTAGCTTTCTTGGCACATCTCAAGGATGACACTACCCAAGTACCTTCGATTGAGTCGGTTTCGGTAGTCCGTGAGTTTTTAGATGTGTTCCCTGCAGATCTTCCTGGTATGCCACCAGATAGGGATATTGACTTCTGCATCGATCTTGAACCGGGTACTCGCCCCATTTCTATACCCCCTTATAGAATGGCTCCCGCGGAGTTAAGAGAGTCAAAGGCCCAACTTCAAGAGTTGTTGAGCAAAGGCTTCATTAGACCAAGTGCATCTCTTTGGGGTGCTCCGATTTTGTTTGTGAAGAAGAAGGATGGGAGTTTTCGGATGTGCATAGACTACAGACAACTCAATAAGGTAACTATTAAGAACAAGTATCCTCTTCCTCGCATTGATGACTTGTTCGATCAGTTACAAGGTGCTTGTGTCTTCTCTAAGATTGACTTGAGATCTGGTTATCATCAATTGAAAATACGGGCAACGGATGTGCCAAAGACTGCTTTTCGAACCAGGTATGGGCATTACGAATTTGTAGTGATTTCTTTTGGTCTTACGAATGCCCCTGCTGCGTTCATGAGCTTGATGAACGGGATTTTTAAGCCATATCTGGATCTCTTTGTGATCGTATTTATTGATGATATACTGATATACTCTAAAAGTAAGAAGGAACATGAGGAGCATTTGAGAATTGTATTGGAAATGTTGATGGAGAAAAAGCTTTATGCCAAGTTCTCTAAGTGTGAGTTTTGGCTAGATGCAGTGTCCTTCTTAGGGCACGTGGTTTCTAAGGATGGAGTGATGGTGGATCCTTCTAAGATTGAGACAGTTAAGAATTGGGTAAGACCTACTAATGTGTCAGAAATAAGGAGCTTTGTTGGGTTAGCTAGCTACTACCGCCGATTTGTCAAGGGATTCTCTTCTATTGCTTCCCAACTGACGAACTTGACTAAGCAAAATGTTCCATTTGTATGGTCGGATGAGTGTGAGGAAAGCTTTCAGAAGCTCAAGACTCTGTTGACTACTGCACCAATTCTCACCTTGCCAGTGGAAGGTAAGAATTTCATTGTTTATTGTGATGCATCCTATTCTGGTTTGGGTGCAGTGCTAATGCAAGAGAAGAATGTGATTGATTATGATTCAAGACAATTAAAGGTGCATGAACGTAACTATCCGACCCATGATTTGGAATTGGCCGCGGTAGTATTCGCATTAAAGCAATGGAGGCACTATTTATATGGGGTTAAGTGTGAAATCTATACGGATCATCGTAGCCTACAGTATGTCTTTACTCAGAAAGATTTGAACTTGAGACAAAGGAGATGGATGGAACTACTGAAGGACTACGATATACTATTTTGTATCATCCGGGTAAGGCGAATGTTGTGGCGGATGCTTTAAGTAGAATGGCGGGAAGCATGGGAAGTCTAGCTCACTTGCAAGCTTCTATACGTCCATTGGCTAGAGAAGTTCAGATTCTGGCTAATGACCTTATGAGATTAGAAGTAAATGAGAAGGGAGGATTTTTAGCTTGTGTGGAGGCAAGGTCTTCCTTCCTTGACAAGATTAAGGGAAAGCAGTTTAATGATGAAAAATTGATCCAGATTTGAGATAAAGTATTGCAAGGAGAGGCTAAAGAAGCATCAATCGATGAGGAAGGTGTGTTGAGGATTAAGGGAAGGGTATGTGTACCCCGTATCGATGATTTGATCACCACTATTCTGACAGAGGCTCATAGTTCAAGGTATTCTATACATCCGGGTGCAACCAAGATGTACCGTGACCTAAAGCAACACTTTTGGTGGAGTAGAATGAAGCCTGACATTGTTGACTTTATTGACAAATGTCCAAACTGTCAACAAGTAAAGTATGAACACCAGAGGCCCGGAGGAACACTTCAGAGAATGCCCATTCCTGAATGGAAGTGGGAGAGAATCGCAATGGACTTCGTGGTTGGTCTTCCAAAGACAATGGGTAAGTACGACTCTATTTGGGTGATTGTTGATAGGTTAACTAAGTCTGCTCATTTTATTCCGGTTAAGGTGACTTACAATATCGAGAAGTTAGCCAAGATCTATATCTCAGAAATCGTTCGATTGCATGGGGTTCCACTATCCATCATATCAGATAGAGGTACGCAGTTTACTTCTAAGTTTTGGAAAACATTGCATGCAAATTGGGTACTAGGTTGGACCTTAGTACCGCGTTCCATCCTCAGACCGATGGTCAGTCTGAGCGAACGATTCAAGTGTTGGAGGATATGCTTCGTGCATGTGTGATAGAATTTGGTGGCCATTGGGATAACTTCTTACCCTTAGGGGAGTTTTCATACAATAATAGCTATCACTCAAGCATTGATATGGATCCATTTGAAGCATTGTATGGTAGGAGATGTAGGTCTCCCATTGGTTGGTTTGATGCATTCGAGGTTAGACCTTGGGGTACTGATCTTTTGAGGGATTCGATAGAGAAAGTGAAATCTATTCAAGAAAAGCTTCTAGCGGAGCAAAGTAGGCAAAAAGAATATGCAGATCGAAAGGTTAGAGACTTAGAGTTCATGGAGGATGAACAAGTCTTGTTGAAGGTTTCGCCAATGAAAGGGGTGATGCGGTTTGGTAGAAGAGGCAAGCTAAGCCCAAGGTACATTGGTCCCTTTGAAGTACTTAAGCGAGTAGGGGAGGTGTCTTATGAGTTAGCCTTGCCTCCAGGGCTGTCCGAAGTACATCCGGTATTTCATGTGTCGATGTTGAAGAGATACCATGGGGATGGAAACTACATTATCTGTTGGGATTCAGTTTTGCTTGATGAGAATTTGTCTTATGAGGAGGAGCCTGTTGCTATTTTAGATAGAGAAGTTCGCAAGTTGAGGTCAAAGGAGATTGCATCCATCAAGGTGCAATGGAAGAATCGACCGGTTGAAGAAGCCACTTGGGAGAAGGAGGCAGATATGCAAGAAAGATACCCACATCTGTTTAAAGATTAAGGTACTCCTTCTTGCCCTTGTTTTTCTTCCTATGATCGTTCGAGGACGAACGATGGGTAAATTTGTATCTATTGTAACGACCTGTTTAGTCGTTTTGAGCAGCAGATTTTATTTCTGGAAAATTGGCTGAGACGACGGAACCCACGACGGACCGTCATGGGCACGACAGACCGTCGCAGGTTCTCATTTCAAAACACTTAGAAATTCAGAAATTGGGTACTGAAAATCGACTCTCTGAACTTCGTGACGGAATGGCAGGACGGACCGTCATAGGCGTGACGGACCGTCACAGATTCTTCAGTGGAAATCCAGTCTCTGAACTTTGCGACGACCTGCAGGACGGACCGTCGCAGGCAAGACGGGCCGTCAAAGGTTGCGTAATCCCAGTCTGGGTCGGATTTCTTTACACGTTTTAAGGGACGTTCTGGACTATTCCTACTTTAATTATAAAGTTAGAGGGTTAAGGTTAATAAGTCTAATTACTTGGGGGTTAAAAGAGGTAACCTTAAGTTAATTAGTGGGTTATTATTGCCATCTTTTATTCTTAATTACATGCTAATTAGAGTAAAAAGAAAGAGGGTTTGAATAAGAAAAATAGAAAGAACCAAGAGAGGGAAGGAGAAACGAATTGAGAGAGGAGAAACGAGAAGAAGAACCAAGCTTGGGAATTTCTTGCTTGTTCACTAGTCTTCGGTGGAGGTAGGTTATGGTTTCTTTTACGATATTCGTAGTAAACTCTTAATAGCGAATGATATGTATTGATAGTATTGTAAACCCTGCTATGTGCTTAATTGTATGCTTGCATGAATGTGATTATATAATTGTGATTATATAAGCATGATGAAGTTATTGAATCCTAAATCTTGATAAAAACCTAATCTCTTGTTAATGATGATGCCTTGGTATAAAAAGAAGGCATGATGAACTAAAGTAATGAGATTGATGACGCCTTGGTAAGAGAGAGGGCTTGATGAATTGATAAAAGGAGATTAGGGGATCTGAGTGTCACGTTCCGACACATAGAATTAAGGGATCGGGTGTCACGAACCAACACGTAGTATTAGGTGGACCGGGTGTCACGAACCGACACGTAGATTTAGGGGATCGGGTGTCACGAACCGACACGTAGATTTAAGGGATCGGGTGTCACGAACCGACACGTAGATTTAGGGGATCGGGTGTCACGAACCGACACGTAGAATTAGGGGATACGAGTGTCACGTTCCGACACATAGTAGTAGGGGATCGGAGTGTCACGTACCGACACAAGAGGAATAGAGGTTGATGAGAGAGCGGAGTGTCACGTACCAACACAAGAGGAATATGGATAATGAATCTTGAAAGATGCTAATATACTCAATCTAATTAATCTAATCCCCAAATGAGTATGGTATTGAGGCTTGAGTCCTCATGTGTGAACTTGACGGTAATTGTTAATGATATTGTACTTGTTGTTGCTACTTGTTGTTTATCATAGTTGATTTTATGATATTACTTGATATATACTATTTTCTATTTTGAGTTGGCCGATGATATCTACTCAGTACCCGTGTTTTGTACTGACTCTACTTTTATGTTTTTTTTCTTTGTATTTGTGGAGTGCAACAAACATGCCGTCGTCTTCGACTCAACAGTAATTCTAGCCAGTCTTCACAACATCAGAAATTCAGGGTGAGCTAATGCTTCTAGCTTGGACTGGATCTTCTTCTTCAAGTCTTGATGCCTTGAACTTCCGGCATGGACTAGCTTTTATTTGTTTTAGCTTCTTAGACATTTTTAGTTAGTAATTTGATCATAGATATTCTTGTGATGATGACTTCCAGATTTTGGGAAATAATAGTTATTGAATTGGTTTTTATTAGTGAGTTTAAGTCTTCCGCATTACTTTCTGTCGATATTATATTGAAATGTTAAGGGTTAGATTGGTTGGTTCGCTCACATAGGAGGGTAAATGTGGGTGCCAGTCGCGGCTCGGTTTTGGATCGTTGACATCTTTCTGAGTGCGAGTGACTTTAAAAAATGTTCTACGATCTAAATTATTATATTGTGTGAAGTAGGACTTTCATATGTTGCGAGTGCATTTGAAACATGATGATACGAATAATTATAATTTTGGCAAGATAAATTGATCTTGTAATTACTTAAGCATATTTGAGATACAATTTGAAACTATATAAATTACTCAAAGTTGACCTCAATTTAATTTGAAAGTAGTTGAATGTAGTTCATATGC
The DNA here is from genome assembly GCA_027705065.1 of Solanum peruvianum. Classification (NCBI taxonomy): domain Eukaryota; kingdom Viridiplantae; phylum Streptophyta; class Magnoliopsida; order Solanales; family Solanaceae; genus Solanum; species Solanum peruvianum. The sequence goes on along the minus strand of JAKWJD010001759.1, from coordinate 44,409,386 downwards.
ATAATACTAATTGTTGGTACCAACTAAAGTCAAGGCATTATCAAACATGAACTAATTCTTTTTCCAAATTTTTCATTATATTTCTAAAAATAAAAATAAAAATAAAAAAATATTTTTAATTGAACTACGTTCGACCTGATTTCTAAGAGGATACATAGGAAACCCTTCATTGATGTTCAGTCTAATCACCCAATAAAATAATAATCATGCTATTTCAAATCTCCAAGGGTTGAAATATGACATTGTAGCCTATGGTATGTTAAAAAAAAATAAAAAAATTAAGAGGGTCTTATGAGTGAAAACTCTCACGAAAACCATAAGCCGACAATAAAAAGATAAGAATGTCTACTTGGTAAAAATTCACGAACGACACCATTTATCAAATAATGACATTCCGTCTTGGCATGAGCACAATCAAGATAAAAATAAAGTTATAGGCTGAAAGAGCTATAAAGACAAATCGTGCAAGTAATTCACTATAGACAAACGCCACTATGGTAAGTTTTTGAATCCTTATCTCTCATATAATATCCAAAAAAAAAAAAACAATAAAAAGGATTATTTTTTTCTTAATAAAATTTGGGGCATTTTATTTTATTTTTAGATTGGTCAATGTATTAATAAAAATAAAACAAAATAATATTAAATAATAATAATATAAGTAAAAAAAAAAACACCTGGTTGTATATAGGGAGGGTACAATAACCCTATTTTATTTTCAAAGGGCACAATAACTCCTGTTCTATTTTTCATGTTTTCACAGGGCACAATAACCCTTGATTGCGTATAGGGCACAATAACCCCTATCCTATATTTTCATGTCTTCACAGGGCACAATAACCCCTGGTTGCATATAGGGCACAGTAACCCCTATTTTATTTTTCTTGTCTTCACAGGGCATATAACCCCTGGATTGCATATAGGACACAATAACCCCTATCTTATTTTTTTTGATGTTTTTCTATTTTATTTGTTCATGTCTTTAGAGTGCATAATAACCCCTGGATTGCATATAGGGCACAATAACCCCTATCATTTTTTTTATGTCTTCACAGGGCACAATAACCCCTGGTTTCATATAGGGCACAATAACCCCTATTTTATTTTTCATGTCTTTAGAGGGCACAATAACCCCTGAATTACATATAGGGCACAATAACCCCTATAATTTTTTTTAATGTTTTCACAGGGCACAATAACCCTTGGTTGCATATATGACACAATAACCCCTATTTTATTTTTCATGTCTTCAGAGGGCACAATAATCTCTGGATTGCATATAAGACACAAGAACCCCTATTTTATTTTTTATGTCTTCACAGGGCACAATAACCTGTGGTTGCATATAGGGCACAATAACCCCTATTTTATTTTTCATGTCTTCACATGGCACAATAACCACTGGTTGCAATTTGGGTACAAAATTCTCTTTTGTCTTATTTTTTATATTTTGTAATGGCTACAAAAAAATATTTTTATTATTAGTATAGACTTTTATAGTTGTCATCAATAACTTACAACATTTCCTAGTGCAAACTAGGCAGAAAATTTTGTTTCGTGTGCAGGTTTCAAGATATTATACAAATTTGCAGTTCAAAAATAAAAGAATTCATCATTGGATATGTAGTTTTTTCAAAAGTGAGGACACAGTCAAACCTCTTCTCTATTATAAAATTTTTATATTTTTGGAATTAATATTTCAGTAAAACATTAGTCACATTGTTCACGTCTTTGCATGAAAACTCTTCATGTTTTCAAGCAAAGAGGGGCATACTGTGAACATCTATTTTTTTTTACCAAAACATAATACATTTTACACAAATTTAAAAAGGGTTATAGTTAAAATAAAATAAAATAATAATAATAAATTGTAAATTAATATAAATTATAAGATCAATTATAGTTTAATAATAATAATAATAAAAAATTACAAATAGAAGTTGAGAATTTAAGTTATTTGTTAATTATATCTAGTCTAAAAATAATAATAATATAGAAAATATTATGAAAAGTATAGAAACAGAAAAGAAAAAAGGAGTCCTGAAAATTTCAAATTTGTGTTACCTTATCCTAATTACTCCCAACTTCCTAACTTATTTTCCTAAAAAAAAATCTCATCCCATCTATTTATTTTTATTCTTTTTACTTCTTTGGTACGATTTTTTTTAAGTTTACACGATTTTTTTCATTTTTTTTAATTTGCTATTATTATTATTTATTTATTTTATATCCTTTAACCCCATTTTCTCAACTAATTTTTAAATTTAATCCTAATCCTACTACACTATGTTCCTTTAAATTAGCACCAAATTCTCACCCAAAAAATATTATATAACCCCACTTTCAGTTGAAAAAAATATATACAGAGAGATATAGGGATATACAGAGACAGATTGAAATATAGAGAGAAAAAAAGTAAAAACAAAAGCAAAGAGAAAAAAAAGTGAAATTTTCTTTTGAGAATTAGGAGAGGGTTAGAGGTTTTGATCGTGATACCAAATTTGGTGGATAACAACTTTTTTTTGTGGTATCTATTTTCGCAGCGAGGTAACTATAAATTATCGCGTGATTTAATAATATTACTTGTATGAAAATTTGATTTCAATAGTGTGAAATTCTTCAAATCGCATGTATTATATTTATTATTGTTACGTCATTATTATTATTATTAATATTATCATTATTATTATTATTATTATTATTATTATTATTATTATTATTATTATTATTATTATTATTATGTTTTTAGACACACTTTGTAACTTATATCTTTGATGATATTGAATTGTTAAATTTGAATAGATTTGTATATCTTTCTGTCTAGTTTTTCACTTTAGAAGATTTTATTAAATTTATTGTAGACTTGTTAGATTAGGACATGAAAATAATTAATAAATGATTTAAAAAAATATTTAAGTAAAAATGTTTATTAAAAGGAGAAATAATTTCATCTAGAGATTCATGATAAAGTAGTGATTATTATTATTATTATTATTAGTATTATTAATCATAATAATAATAATATTAATAATAATAATAATTATAAACTTAAAATTATAATAAAAAAAGTTTGAAAAATCATATAAAGAGAACAAGAGAATTAAAAATAAAAAAAAATAAAAAGAAGAAAGCATAAAAAAAACTAAAAATTAATCTAAAAAAAACATAACAGTCTTTTTTTTCAACAGAAACAAAAAAAAAAAACAGAAAAAACGTAAAAAGAAAAAAAGAGTTAAATACATTAAAAAAAGAGTAAAAAAATATAAAAATAAAAGATAAAAACAAAAAAGAAAAGAGGATGTAGCACAAAATTTATTTTTTAAAGTAAGGAACGTAAAAAAATGTCACGACCCAAAACCGAGCCGCGAGTGGCACCCACAGTTATCTTACTATGTGAGCGAACCAACCAAATCTAACCCCAACATTTCAATATAATATCAACAGAAAGTAATGCGGAAGACTTAAACTCATTAATGAAAATAGATTAATAACTTCTAAAATCTCAAAAACTTATTAACATTCCCAAAATCTAGAAGTCATCATCACAAGAATATCTATGATCAAATTACTAACTAAAAATGTCTAAGAAGCTAAAACAAATAAAAGCTAGTCCATGCCGGAACTTCAAGGCATGAAGACATGAAGAGGAAGATCCGGTCCAAGCTAGAAGCATTAGCTCACCCTGAAATCCGGTGTAATGAAGACTGGCTAGAGTTGCGGTTGAGTTGAAGACGACGACACGTTTGCTGCTCCCCACAATTAACAAAGAAAGAAACATACAAGTAGGGGTCTGTACAAAACACGAGTACTGAGTAGATATCATCGGCCAACTCAAAATCGAAAACAGTATATATCAGGTAATATCATAAATCAACTACAATACTCAACATGTAGCAACAACAAGTACTATAATCATAAATAAGTACCGTCAAGTTCACCCATGAGGACTCAAGCCTCAATACCATACTCATTTGGGAATTAGGTTCATTAGATTGAGTATATTAACATCTTTCAAGATTCATTATCTTTATTTCTCTTGTGTCGGTACGTGACACTGCGCTCCCCTACTACTATGTGTCGGAACGTGACCCTCCGATCCCCTACTACTATGTGTCGGAACGTGACACTCCGATCCCCTACTACTATGTGTCGGAACATGACACTCCGATCCCCTAATTCTACGTGTCGGTTCGTGCCACCCGATTCCCTAATTCTACGTGTCGGTTTGTGACACCCGATCCCCTAATTCTACGTGTCAGTTCGTGTCACCCGATCCACTAATCTCATTCTCTTAATTCATCAATCCTTCTTTTATACCAAGACATCATCAATCTCATTACTTTAGTTCATCAAGCCTTCTCTTATACCAAGGCATCATCAATCTCATTACTTTACTTCATCAAGCCTTCTCTTATACCAAGGCATCATCATTAACAAAGTAAATTAGGGTTTTTCAAGATTTAGGATTCAATAGCTTCATCATGCTTATTTTATCACAGTTATATAATCACATTCATGCAAGCACAAGTAAGCATATAGAAGGGTTTACAATACTACTAATACATATTATTCGCTATTAAGAGTTTACTACGAATAGCATGAGACCATACCCTACCTCTACCGAAGATTCGTGATCAAGCAATCTACTTTTCCAATGCTTTGCTTTCCTCTTCGTTTCTCCTCTTTTTCGTTCGATCGATCCTCTCTCTCTCTTTGTTCTTTCTATTTTTCTTATTCAAACCCTCTTTATTTTACCCTAATTAGCACATAATTAAGTATAAAAGATGAGGAATTAACCCACTAATTAACTCAAGGTTATCTCTTTTAACCCCCAAGTAATTAAACTATTAACATTAACCCACTAACTTTATAATTAAAGCAGGAATAGTCCAAAACGCCCTTTAAAATATGTAGCAGAAATCCGACCCAGCCTGGGATTACGCAGCCTGTGACGGCCCATCATGGCTTTGACGGTCCGTCCTGCAGGTCCGTCACAAAGTTAGAAGACTCAATTTCCTTGAAGAGTCTGTGTCGGTCCGTCGTGCCCACGACGGTCCGTCCTGCCATTCCGTTACGAAGTTTAGAGAGTCGATTTCAGTACCCAAATTTCAGAATTCTAAGTGTTTTGAAACGAGACCCCCTTGACGGTCTGTCGTGCCTATGAGGGTCCGTCGTGGGATCCGTCGTCTCAGCCAGTTTTCCAGAAATAAAATCTGCTGCTCAAAATGACTAAACAGGTCGTTACAATAGATACCAATTTACCCATCGTTCGTCCTCGAACGATCACAAGAAAAGAGACAAGGGCGAAAAGGAGTACCTTAATCTGTGAACAGATGTGGGTATCTTTCTTGCATATCAGCCTCCTTCTCCCAAGTGGCTTCTTCTACTGGTCGATTCTTCCATTGAACTTTGATGGATGCAATCTCCCTTGACCTCAGCTTGCGGACTTCTCTAGCTAAAATAGCAACATGCTCCTCCTCATAAGACAAATTCTCATCAAGCAAAACTGAATCCCAATGGATAATGTAGTTTCCATCCCCATGGTATCTTTTCAACATAGACACATGAAATACCGGATGCACTCCGGACAGCCCTGGAGGCAAGGCTAATTCCTAAGCCACCTCCCCTACTCGTTTAAGTACTTCGAATGGTCCAATATACCTTGGGCTTAGCTTACCTCTTTTACTAAACCACATCACCCCTTTCATGGGCGAAACCTTCAGTAAGACTTGCTCACCCTCCATAAACTCCAAGTCTCTAACCTTTCGATCTGCATATTCCTTCTACCTACTTTGAGCCGCTAAAAGCTTTTCTTGAATGCATTTCACCTTATCTAACGATTCCCTCAAAAGGTCAGTACCCCAAGGTCTAACCTCAAATGCATCAAACCAACCAATGGGAGACCTACATCTTCTCCCATACAGTGCTTCAAATGGGGCCATATTAATACTTGAGTGATAGCTATTATTGTAGGAGAACTCTACCAAAGGTAAGAAGCTATCCCAATGGCCACCAAATTCTATCACACATGCACAAAGCATATCTTCCAACACTTGAATCGTTCGCTCAGACTGACCATCGGTCTGAGGGTGAAATGCGGTACTCAGATCCAACCTAGTACCCAATTCAGCATGCAATGTTTTCCAAAACTTAGAAGTAAACTGCGTACCCCTATCTGATATAATGGAAAGTGGAACTCCATGCAATCGCACCACTTCCGAGATGTAAAGTTTGGCTAACTTCTCTGCATTGTAAAACACCTTGACCGGAATGAAATGAGCAGACTTAGTTAACCTATCAACAATCACCCAAATAGAGTCATACTTACCCATTGTCTTTGGAAGACCAACCACGAAGTCCATTGCGATTCTCTCCCACTTCCATTCCGGAATGGGCATTCTCTGAAGTGTTCCTCCAGGCCTCTGGTGTTCATACTTTACTTGTTGACAATTTGGACATTTGGCAATAAAATCAACAATATCACGCTTCATTCTACTCCACCAAAAGTATTGCTTTAGGTCACGATACATCTTGGTTGCACCAGGATGTATAGAATACCTTGAAATATGAGCCTCTGTAAGAATAGTGTGGATCAAACCATCGACGCGGGGGTACACACCCTTCCCTTAATCCTCAACACACCTTCCTCATCGATTGTTTCTTCCTTAGCCTCTCCTCGCAACACTTTATCTCAGATTCGGATCAATTTCTCATCATTAAACTGCTTTCCCTTAATCTTGTCAAGGAAGGAAGATCTCGCCTCCACACAAGCCAAAAATCCTCCCTTCTCATTTACTTCTAGCCTCATAAAGTCATTAGCCAAGTTTTGGATTTCTTTAGCCAACGGGTGTCTAGAGACTTGTAAGTGGGCTAAACTTCCCATGCTCCCTGCTTTTCTACTTAAGGCGTCTGCCACAACATTAGCCTTTCCTGGGTGATACAAGATGGTAACATCATAGTCCTTTAGTAGTTCCATCCATCTCCTCTGTCTCAAATTCAAATCCTTCTGAGTAAAGACATACTGTAGGCTACGATGATCCGTATAGACTTCACACTTAACCCCATACAGATAGTGCCTCCATTGCTTTAATGCAAATACTACCGCGGCCAATTCCAAATCATGGGTCGGGTAATTGCGTTCGTGCACCTTCAATTGCCTCGAAGCATAAGCAATTACATTCTTCTCTTGCATTAGCACTGCACCCAAACCAAAATAGGATGCATCACAATAAACAATGAAATTCTTACCCTCTACTGGCAAGGTAAGGATTGGTGCAGTAGTCAACAAGGCCTTGAGTTTCTGAAAGCTTTCCTCACATTCATCCGACCATACAAATGGAACATTCTTCTTAGTCAAGTTCGTCAATTGGGAAGCAATAGAAGAGAATCCCTTGACAAATCGACGGTAGTAGCTAGCTAGACCAACAAAGCTCCTTACTTCTGACACATTAGTACGTCTCTCCCAATTCTTCACTGCTTCAATCTTAGATGGATCCACCATCACCCCATCTTTAGAAACTACGTGTCCTAAGAAGGACACCGAATCTAGCCAAAACTCACACTTGGAGAATTTGGCGTAAAGCTTTTTCTCCCTCAACATTTCCAATACAATTCTCAAGTTCTCCTCATGTTCTTCCTTACTCTTTGAGTATACCAATATATCATCAATGAATACGATGACAAAGAGATCCAAATATGGCTTAAAAATCCCATTCATCAAGCTCATGAAAGCGGCTGGGGCATTCGTATGCCCAAAAGACATCACTAAGAACTCATAATGCCCATACTTGGTCCGAAAAGCAGTCTTGGGCACATCCGTTGCCCGTATTTTCAAATCATGATAACCAGATCTCAAGTCGATTTTTGAGAAGGTACAAGCACCTTGTAACTGATAGAACAAATCATCAATGCGAGGAAGAGGATACTTGTTCTTAATAGTTACCTTATTCAGTTGTCTATAGTCTATGCACATCCGAAAACTTCCATCCTTCTTCTTCACAAACAAAACCGGAGCACCTCAAGGAGATGCACTTGGTCTAATAAAGCCTTTGCTTAACAACTCTTGAAGTTGGGCCTTTAACTCTCTTAACTCCGCGGGACCCATTCTATAAGGGGGTATAGAAATGGGGCGAGTACCCGGTTCCATATCAATGAAAAAATCAATATCTCTATCCGGTGGCATACCAGGAAGATCTACAGGGAACACATCCAAAAACTCGCGGACTACCAAAACCGACTCAATTGAAGGTATTTGGGTAGTGTCATCCCTGAGATCTGCCAAGAAAGCTAAACACCCTTTACTAACCATTCTCTTAGCACGAAGAAAGGAGATGATACGAACCGAAGTGGAAGTGTAGTCGCCCTCCCACACTAACGGGTCTGTCCCAGGCTTGGCTAACGTCACAGTATTAGCATTACAATCCAAGATTGCAAAATTTGGAGAAAGCCAAGTCATACCAGAATTACATCGAAGTCAACCATTTCTAGGATAACCAAGTCTACATAAGTATTGCTCCCCACAAAAGTCACCAGACAAGACCTATATACCCTTTCACAAAACGGCGAATCTGCTCTTGTGGACTGAAACAAAGTTGGGTGGCATACCTGGATAATGCACGAAACTTAGCCTCATATGCAGGAACCGACATCCTACCTTGCTCTAGGCTCAAAAACTCATCTCTCCTCCTATCCCTCAAAGTCCGGGGGATATACTTCTCCATAAACAAGCTAGAGAATGACGCCCAAGTCATAGGTGGTGCCTGTTCGGGTTGACACTCAACATGTGACCGCCACCACATTTTGGCATTTCCCTGAAATTGATAGGTTACAAACTCAACGCCAAACCGTTCCACTATGCCCATTTTATGTAGTAACTCATGACAGTCAACCAGAAAATCGTAGGCATCCTCAGATTCAGCACCCTTGAAGACCGGAGGTTTCAATTTCAAGAACTTACTGAAAAGTTCATGCTGATCACTTGTCATTATAGGCCCTGTAGTCAAGCGAGGAAACGTGCCTATTTCCAATGAGACATCCATGCGGGGAGCCTCAGCAGCGGCCTGTCGTACTTCCGGAACCTGAGGTGCTGGTGCAGAATACACTGGAGGTGTGTGGCCTTCATCAGATAACCCGCTAAGATAGGCAAGAACCTGATTAATCATCTCTGGGGTAGGTTGGGGTGGTAATTCCTCATTCTGCACTTGTTCATTCTCCCCTTCCTCACCTTCTCTTATCACTTCCTCAGTCAGTGGAGGAGTCACCGCCCTAGTACTAGTTGATCTAGGTGCTTGTCCTCTTCCTCTAGAGGACATCCTCCCGCGACCTCTTGTCGCTGCTCCTCTTCGAGCTACAGCCCCAGTGGCTGACTCAGACGCATCCTGTCTTGCCGGTGTTGGTGTTGGCACCGTTGTTGCTCTAGTTTTAACCATCCGCGAAATAGAGTGAAGATGGTCAGATACCAATTTGTATCACCTAGATACCAATTGGATCCAAGTAATAGCACGAAAGAACGAATGGAAGAAAGGAATTTTCCTAAAGTCTTATAGCCTCTCAAAGAAAAGTAAAGGCGTCCCCCTACCGTTCCTTAAGACTCTACTAGACTCGTTCTTGTGTGATGAGACCAACGAACCTAATGCTCTGATACCAAGTTTGTCACGATCCAAAATCGAGCCGCGAGTGGCACCCACACTTATCTTACTATGTGAGCGAACCAACCAAATCTAACCCCAACATTTCAATATAATATCTACAGAAAGTAATGCGGAACACTTAAACTCATTAATGAAAATAGATTAATAACTTCTAAAATCTCAAACACTTATTAACATTCCCAAAATCTGGAAGTCATCACCACAAGAACATCTATCCTCAAATTACTAATCTAAGAGTATCTAAGAAACTAGAATACATAAAAAGCTAGTCCATGCCGGAACTTCAAGGCATCAAGACATGAAGAGGAAGATCCAGTCCAAGCTAGAAGCATTAGCTCACCCTGAAATCCGGTGTAATGAAGACTGGCTAGAGTTGCGGTTGAGTTGAAGACGACGGCACATTTGCTGCACCCCACAATTAACAAAGAAAGAAACATACAAGTAGGGGTCAGTACAAAACACGAGTACTGAGTAGATATCATCGGCCAACTCAAAATAGAAAACAGTATATATCAGGTAATATCATAAGAATTACAATACTCAACATGTAGCAACAACAAGTACTATAATCATAAATAAGTACCGTCAAGTTCACCCATGAGGACTCAAGCCTCAATTCCATACTCATTTGGGAATTAGGTTCATTAGATTGAGTATATTAACATCTTTCAAGATTCATTATCTTTATTTCTCTTGTGTCGGTACGTGACACTCTTCTCCTCTACTACTATGTGTCGGAACGTGACACTCCGATCCCCTACTACTATGTGTCGGAACGTGAAACTCCGATCCCCTACTACTATGTGTCAGAACGTGACACTCCGATCCCCTAATTCTACGTGTCGGTTCGTGACACCCGATCCTCTAATTCTACGTGTCGGTTCGTGACACCCGATCCCCTAATTCTACGTGTCGGTTCGTGACACCCGATCCCATAATTCTACGTGTCGGTTCGTGACACCCGATCCACTAATATCATTCTCTTAATTCATCAATCCTTCTTTTATACCAAGGCATCATCAATCTCATTACTTTAGTTCATCAAGCCTTCTCTTATACCAAGGCATCAACAATCTCATTACTTTAGTTCATCAAGCCTTCTCTTATACCAAGGCATCATCATTAACAAAGTAAATTAGGGTTTTTCAAGATTTAGGATTCAATAGCTTCATCATGCTTATTTTATCACAATTATATAATCACATTCATGCAAGCATACAAGTAAGCATATAGAAGGGTTTACAATACTACCAATACATATCATTCGCTATTAAGAGTTTACTACGAATAGCATGAAACCATAACCTACCACCACCGAAGATTCATGATCAAGAAATCTACTTTTCCAATGCTTTGCTTTCCTCTTCGTTTATCCTCTTTTTCGTTCGATCGATCCTCTCTCTCTCTTTGTTCTTTCTATTTTTCTTATTCAAACCCTCTTTCTTTTACCCTAATTAGCACATAATTAAGTATAAAAGATGAGGAATTAACCCACTAATTTACTCAATGTTATCTCTTTTAACCCCCAAGTAATTAAACTATTAACATTAACCCACTAACTTTATAATTAAAGCAGGAATAGTCCAAAACGCCCCTTAAAATATGTAGCAGAAATCCGACCCAGCCTGGGATTACGCAGCCTGTGACGGCCCGTCATGGCTGTGACGGTCTGTCCTGCAGGTCCGTCACAAAGTTCAGAGACTCAATTTCCTTGAAGAGTCTGTGACGGTCCGTCGTGCCCACGACGGTCCGTCCTGCCCACGACGGTCCGTCCTGCCATTCCGTTACGAAGTTCAGAGAGTCGATTTCAGTACCCAAATTTCAGAATTCTAAGTGTTTTGAAACGAGACCCCCTCGACGGTCCGTCGTGGGATCCGTCGTCTCAGCCATTTTTCCAGAAATAAAATCTGCTGCTCAAAACGACTAAACAGGTCGTTACAAAAATTTTAAAAAAAAGGTAAAAGATAACAAACGTAAAGAAAAAATTTTTGATCAAAAAATAATAAATATTTTATTTAAAAAAAGAAACAGAATGTTAAAAAAATTATTACATGCATTCAAAAAAAAAAGTTCAAACCTTTCTTAAAAAATAAATATAGTCCTAATCTATTTAGAATTTTTGTGATTTGAAAACTAATTTCAAATCTCATAAAATTTCATCTTTCTATTTTAAATTAAAAAAATAAATAGAAATCCTAAATTAACTTGAACTCTAAATTATTTTTCCTAACTAAAAAATTCCTATATAAATTCAACCCCATCAATAACATAAAAAATATACAAAAAATGTAAAAGCAAAATAAATAAATAAATAAAATATATAATAAATAATAAATATATATAAATAAATATGAGTGTTTCAAAGTTGAATTAATGGACACACACCAAAAATAATAAACAATTTTCAATAGATTTAAAATAAATAAGACAGTTTTAATAGGTCCGAAATAAATGAGAGAATAGAGTTTAAAACAATTTATTATTAAGTTAAATAATATAATATCCAAAAATATGTCTAGTCATACCAAAGTTAATAAAGAGACCGTGCTAGAACCACAGGACTCGAGGGGTGTTTAATACCTTCCCCTCGGTCAACAGAATTTCTTACCTGGATTTCTAGTTCACAGACCAAAAAAAATAGAGTTAAATTTCCTTTTGATAAGGGATTTAAATAAGGTGACTTGCAACACCAAAACTCAATTTCAAGTGGCGACTCTGAATAACAATTATCCCTTTTCAAAATGTCACTTTAATTGGAAAAATCTTTTTCTTTCGAAATAAATAAAATAAAAAATATTGAGAAAAAAAAGGGGCGTGACACTTCTATTTTTATATATGAGCTTTTTTTTTTTTTAAAAAAAAATGAATATTTATGACTTAGCAGTTGAATCTGTGAATTTCCTTATATAGAATCATTCTAATAAAATAATTACTTAGTGTCAATATATTTTTCTTTTTGGCGGTAAGATTTACAACCACACCATTATTTAGTGATAATTGGTTAATGTTATTGCATTCAAAGTAGCTAAAGTCTTTAGCAATATTTAAATAGGTTTTTGGTTATAAACACTCATATTTATTATTTTTGTTAAAATATAAAATGCTGATAATTATATTATTACCGTTAAATGCTGTAATGTTTATTTGTGATACTTTAAATTTTTAAAATACAAGGATACTCCTTCTATTAACTTATTTTTTAGGTTTATCTCATTATCCAAAATAATTGAATTGTTCAAAGTTCAATCATTATGAAATTGAGAGAGTATCTTTTTGTTTTTCTATGTGGAGAAATTATGGTTAATGTATCAGCTATGCATTTATTTGTATCAAATTTTCATTTATCATCACTAAGTTTATAATTTCTGTTTTTAATTCATTCTTATTTTCATAAACCCAATCCTCCACCTCAAAGTCAAAGGTTTTCTGCTGACATCGGTATAGGATTTCTGAAAACTTTGCGTTGTTTTCAAACTATTTTGATTGATATCAACTTTCTCCATATCTTGATGAACCAAGTCTGGCGCTATCAACCATGCTTCACCAACTTCAAACCATCCAATAGGATATCTACATCTTCTCCCATAAAGAGCCTTATAAGGTTCCATTTGGATGCTAGTATGATAATTGTTGTTATAAGGAATTCAATTAGAGGTAAGTGATCATTCCAATTACCCTTTAAATCAATCACACATTCCCTCAATATATCCTCTAAACTCTGAATTGTGGTCTCTGCTTGACCATCAGTCTTGGGATATAAAATAAAACTCAAATTTACTTTCGAACCCAAAACTTTCTGAAAGACTTGCATATTGTGCAGTGAATTGCGCACCTCTATCTAATGTGATGGACACCAGAACTCCATGAACTCTGAGTACCTCTTGGATATATAATTTGGAATAATCTTATGTTGAATTGGTAGTCTTTACCTGCAATAAATAGTCAGATTTTGTCATTCCATCTACAATCATCCAAATCAAATCATGCTGCCTTCGAGACTGCAACAACCCAGTAATGAAATCTATTTTGATCATCTCCCACTTTTATTTTGGAAGATTTATATTCCGAGACATACAACTAGGCCTCCGATGCTCTACCTTGAACTTTTGGCAATTTGGGTACTTAAAAACAAACTCTGCAATGCCCTCTTCATACTACTCTACCGATAGATTTCTCTCAAGTCACTATACATCTTCGTGGAACCAGGATGGATAGAATATCTGGAGATATGAGCTTCTTTAATGATCCTCTATTAGAGGTCATCTACCTTTGGTGCACACAATCTATCTTGATACTCAATCATTTCACCATTGTTCAAAAGCCATCACTTTCTGCGTATGACCATTTTCTTTCAATTAAAGGAAAACTGGGCCTTGATCTTGTTTCTCTTTCACTTCGGAAACAAGTGATGATTCAACCCTGTTCATTACCACTACTCCTTCTTCATTGGAATCTATCAATCGAATTCCCGATTGTGCAAGTCTGTACACATCTTTGGCTAAATATTTCTTTCCATCCTTAACATGGGCGGTGTTACCCATAAGCAATGTGAACACATCAACATGAACACCATTGAGATAATGGCACCATACTTCAAAGTAACCACTACATCAAAAAACTCTAGATCATGTTTTGGATAATTCTTCTTTTGAATCTTAAGTTATCTAGAGGAATAAACTATAACCTTGTCATTCTGCATCAGTACACAATCCAGTACAACTCTTGACTCATCAAAATAAATAACCAATCCGTGTGTACCCTCCAGTAAGGTCAACACTTGCACAGTGGTTAATTGTGTTTTGAATTCCTAAAATCTTTTCTCATAAGCTTCAGGACCATTGAAACTTTGATGTCTTTTGAGTCAATTTTATCAATAGGGAAGAAATATATGAGAACCCCTCGACAAACCTCCTATAATAAACAATCAATCCCAAGAAACTCGTAATATAGTTGGAGATGTGGAACTGGGCCAATTCTCCACTGCCTCAATCATCTAAGTGTCAACTAAATTCCCTTCACCATAAACAATATTGGCAAAGAACGCCACTGACTCAAGACAACACTCACATTTGGAAATTTTGGCATAAAACTTCTTATCCTTTAGAGTTTGAAGAACTACACTGAGATGACTTGCATGATCCTTCTCATTTATCGACTAAATTAGAATGTGATCAATGAATAAGATATAAACGTATTAATATAAGGCTTACATATTTTATTCATAAGGTTTATGAAAACTTCAGGAGCATTTGTCAAAGAAAAATACATAACTAGAAACTCATTATGACCATAGAGGGTCCTCAATGATGTCTTCGAGATGTCACTTTCTCTTACTCTCAACTGATGATAGAAAAATTTGAAGTCTATATCAGAAAAACAAGTGCACCCTGAAGTTGATTGAATATATAATCAACTATCCAAAGGAGGATACTTGTAATTTATAGTAATCTTTCTCAATTGATGGTAATCAATACACATTCTAAGAGAGTCATCTTTTTTCCTTAAAAATAAGATCAGAGCGCCCTAAGGCAAGACACTGGGTCAAATAAAACCTATATCAAGGAGATCTGTAAACTGCTCCTTTAACACTTTCAACTTGGATGGAGCCATTCTATATGGCGGAGTATAGATAGGTCGAGTATTAGGAAACATATATCTATACCAAAGTCTATTTCTCACTCGAGATGCACTTCGATAAGATTTGGAAAGGCCTATAGATACTCACTCACAATTGGAACTAATTGAATGGGTGGTGTCTCAACACTTGAGTCATTAACTCGAACTAAGTGATACATGCCCCATTGGAAACAAACTCTCTGGCCTTAAGGTACAAAATAAGATGACCCTTAGGCATTTCTAAACTATTCCTCCACCCACTGGATCATTAAGTAATTAAAACATAACTACTCGAGTTCTACAACCAACTAAGGCATAACAATCATGAAGCTAGCCCATACTAAGAATAACATCAAAGTCCATCTATGTCTAGCTCGACTAATTAAGTCATGGTATCCTTTGATTGATAGAAATGGTACAATCATGATAAACTCTCTCATCTAGAATAGCCTCACCAATAGTTTTGGAAACACCGAAGTGCTCAAGAAGCTGCTCGTAAAGAATATCAAAATTCATAGCAATGTATAACATCTTGAAATATAGACTTATAACTGGATCAAGCAATGCATATACATCAAAATTAAAGAATTTGATCATACCGGTTACAACATCTACTGAATTCTCTTTCTCTTGGCGACTCATAATAGCATACAATTTTTTTGCTCCTCCGCTTGTCCCTAAAGCATCTCCTTTAGGTGAAGCTCTATCTGGTGGAGCCACTGAAGAAGATTGGGCTCTACTGCCCATTACCATTTCCTTACATATTCTTAGGGCACTCTCTCATGAAGTGACTTGTCTAACCACACCTCAAGCAACCATAGATCCATCACGACACGCTCCTGGGTGGTTCCTACCATACTTAGAACATGTAGAAGTCCAGATGGCCTCTTGTGCTACACTACCTTGAGATTGAGGAGGTATACCTTTATAGTTTTGTGAATTCTAATTCTTGAACTCACCTATGCTCTTTGGGGCAGGTATAGGGGCTCTAGTAGATGATGGAGCAATTCCATTTAGATTTTGTTGAAAAGATGACCAATTTGCACTACTCTTTTTCTGCCCGGATTCATTTCTTGTTTTCTTAGACTTATTGTTCTGTAAATCTTCTCAATCTCTCATATTTTCCTGCTCAACCTGTTTCACATGGATCACAATCCTTGCTATGTCCATGTCTCATCCCATAGAGACACATAAACCTTACCTTATTTTCTTGATAGACAAGACAACCTAGAAACAGATAATTTCATTCTGCTCCTCATATTAATAACAATCTTCGGAACATAACAAAAAAGTTTAGTGAACTTGAAGTTGCACTCATGCACAATCATGGATTCTTGCTTAAGTGTGATAAATTCTCTTACCTCTGTCTTTCTCATTACGGGGAAAAAAATTCCCTAGGAAGGAATTTTCGAGCACAACCAACTAAGAATTGATGTAACTTCAACTTTACTCTTCTTCCATTGATCTTTGTAGATTCTAGAAACACCCTTCATTGGTATGCAACTAGTTCCACATGCTCAACATCTGCAACATGCATCACCTCAAACACTTTCGCTACTTTATCACAGTTTTTCATGTCCCCAGTGACACTTGTATAGGTGATGTTTGGAGGATTTATCCTTATGAACTCATAAATACTAGATGTATCAGCCACATCCCGTCGATTACCTCTTTGTTTCCCATCTTGGTAGGTCAAAAATTGACTCAACATCCGGATAGCATCCAGAAACTCAGCGTTAGTGGCCTCTTCTTGACCTAAAACTTCATATTTTGCAAATAATCATTTTGAATTTCGCAAAAAGGGACTCATGCAATATATATATATATATATATATATATATATATATATATATATATATATATATATATATATATATATATATATATATATATTATATATTCATTTTTATTGATGTTATTTTATGTATTCTAATATATACTAAATTGAGTGAATATCTCAACTAACAGTTTAAACTATTGAAAAACTTACTTATCTATTTGATTGCACTCTCACGCACTTCTATAAGTCTACTTATATACTAAACTAAGCTTGAAAATGAAACAATTAAAGATCCATCTGACCACACTTTCGTCATTATTTATGTCACAACCCAACCCATCGGGCCACACGGGCACCTACTTTAACTCCTAATTAGGTGAACCCTAATATAACCTAAAGGTTTGTTCATGCGGAAAATTCACAAAAACAGATATAATATAATTAAAATCCTTATATCACTTCCTTTTTCAAAAATAGTTAAGACTAGAAAAGTTACTTAAAACTCCAAGGATATAGTCTAATAGGTACAAAAGCTACTAAGAATTACAATAGGAAAATAAATAATAAGGGGACGCATCTCCCACTATGCGGAAAGAAGATTCAAAGTTGCTAGAGGAATTCTTCGTCTTCACCTCATTAAACATTACAAATTCTGCATCCATACGATGTTCATAAGACATAACAAGAGTAGTATAAGTATAACCCCACATAGTGATAGGCTTCATTTGTCAATCCGACGCTCACCTCATAATATAAGAAAAGAACAATAAAATCATGCGTCAACTTTACCTCTTTCTTAGAAATCCTTCAAGTTACACCAAGGCTCTAACTACCAACCATTTTTATCCAACCGCTAACACTACCGGTCCCATTATATCATAGCGTAAACATGCTAATCCTCATTGAACAATCCCAAACACTTCCAACACTTTTTCCTAGTAATCGATCTTGTCACATCCTTATATTTTTGTCATCTTAGCTAACCCCAAGCCATATAATTTCTTCTTACTTTAATACTTAACCCTATCCCTTCCTCCTTGGGTACTTACCCAAGGCAATACCTAAACAACTAACCCTTGTCCCGACAAGTACCCCTCATATAATAACTACCCATAACCTCCTACTCACTTATAGACAGTTCGTTTGACAAAACCTAACCTCATTAACCATGAACGACCACAACCCAAGTATATACACATCACAGTGTTGAATAATACATAATTCACCATTCAATTTAATCACATGTAGTTGTCCTTCTCACGGGACCCAAAGTCAAATAGCATGTCGCAATGTGGCAATCCAATCCAAATGTTAGCATGCCGGAAGGTGGCAATCCGATCTGAATCACACATCACATTCACAACATCACACATTTAAGCCAAGCTTCATGATGTCGAAAATCACATATCTCGTTTCTAGCATCTATGATCAATATTACAACATGCAAACACATACAAGTAAGTATTCATCATACAAGAAACCAACTTCAGCCCCAATTCTTCATGTGGGTTTTTCATTAGGGTTCAAACCTAAATTATTAACTTTCAACCACTAGTTACTTCAATAGATTGAACCTAGTATATATAGGATACCCTTGCTTCATGATGGAATACCACTCAAGAACATAACTAACGTCACTCAATCAATCATGAATCCACTAAATCAAGAACTAACCCCAAATATGTTGTACCATAGAATTTTCCAACGAATTTACTTGGTGCACGAAGGTCCACATATATCTCATACTATAGATTTCATACATAACATAATGAACAAGAATTTATACCTACTCAATACATAAAATCTAACCTACCTGGGTGCCAAGCAATTTGTATGAGGTATTGATTTCATTTCCATCTTTTCTGAATTTGTTACGGTAAATTTGTCCAAGATTTCGCCAGATTCCACCATCCCTATGCTTGAAATCTCCCTTTCCTTCTTTCCCAAACTTGAAGTAACTTTTCTGGGGTTTCTAGGGTTATTTATGACCTATATGTTATTTTTGGAAAGATGGACAAGTAAGGATTTCTCAAAATTCAAATTCTGCCTTACCGATCCCGCTTAAGCAGCGTAAGTTTCCGCTGCATCGCTACCGAGCCAGCGGCATTCATGCCGCTGTGGTGGGACAGTATCCAGAATTCTGTACTTTTTTAGCCTTTCTAAATAATGGCGGTTCGGGTCGTTACAAAATTATGAAAGTTATGGCTAGAAAAATGTTCACATATTAGGACTTAGGACAAACAAACTCAAATAAAATAGTCCATCACACATCTTTTCAATCAAGTGTGTAACATGGATTATCGATGTGCTTTCCTTTTTTTTTTCTCAATTTATTTTTCAACATCTATGATTTTACTTATTTATCGCTTTACATAACATATTTTTGTCTCATTAATGTCATTTTTTGTATTCAATTTCCAATTATCTACCTTAGAAGTTTAAGGAACTTTAATTTTTGTTTTCAGTGAAGGAATCACTTCATTTGAAAGTATGGCAGATGCTAGCAACATTTCAATCTTGATTCAATACGTTGGAAGATGTGACGTATCAATCTAAAGAAAATACTTAGTGTTTAATACCAAAAACCTAAATATTTAAATTCCTACGTTTTATAAATTTAAAATATGTTTTGTAAATAAAAGAAAATTATATTTATGTATTTAGTTTTGAAATACAGTATGTACGTGGGTTTTTCTTTAATAAAATAAGGAAGGTTGTAAAAAAATTTGAAAAGTCACACCTATTAAGTTTATTAGTATTTACTTTAACTAGCATTTCAGTCTTTTTTAAAGTTGATGATATTTTTTTTGTTTATAAATAAAAATTTAATTAAGTTGATAAAAAATGAACATGCTATTTCGTTATTATTTTTGTGATGAAACAAAAGCATCTTTTTGACGTGAAACAATACTTTTTGTGTCAAAATAATAATTAAATAATTAAACAACATAGTCAAAATAATATAATATAAAATTTTATTTTTGCAAAAAAATTAAAAATTTAATGAATAGAAGACAAAGCTAGAAAACATTATGATATATTCATTTCATAGTCAACATACACATTTCTCCTCTTTTCCTTCATCGTAATATTGCATAGAACAATCAATCAAACGAATCACAATTTTACTTATTAAGTAACTAGATAACTAGTTGAAAATAAAACTCACACAATTCATTAAATAAAAAAACTTTAAAAATTCATCTTTATTCTTCTTTCTCTTTACTAATTTTTTAAAAAAACATACTAGAGATTAATTAACATAACTTTATGCTAATAAAATAAAGATTGCTTCTTAGCTAATACTCTTCCTTCATAATAACACCAACAAGTGTCACCAAAAGATTTCTCATGGACTAAAGATTTCATAATGTCAGGAATAATAGTAAAAAACGGGCCTCCTGATGTACTAAACTGACACAATTTTAAAGGATAAAAACATCCGGCGCATTTCCGTGGATTAACATGTGGGTGAAAGAAACGAGATCGAAGTATTGGAGGGTGATACAATGTCTGAATATTCATTCGATGAGAACATATTTATGTATAACTACATGTTACACATCTATTAATTGATGTATATATTTAGGGTCCGTTTGTGTCACGACCCAAAAATAGACATGATGACACTCCTTTTATCTCACCAAGACAAGTCAACCTAAAATTCAACCATTACAATAAAACGCGAAAATTTCATAATCAATTCAAAAACACCCCAAAAATTTGATTGTCACGTATACAAGTCTCCATAGTATTACAATTGATTCAAAAGAAATTACAAGTCTCAAATGACCTTGTTTCTAGAATAGAACAAGACCATAAATAGGAGTAAGAAGTTCTGCTGAGTTGACAAACAACTACCTCATAAATCTCTAAGGAGCTCGAAAAAGAAGAGAATATATCACAAAAGTCTAGGCTAGTAACCTACAAAAACAATTGTAGAAGCAAGTGGTGAGTACAAAACCACACGATACTCAGCAAGTCAACTCCTTAACACAAGCTAAGGGAATAGAATACGGGTTATCCTTACCACCCTAACCAAACCTCTACAACTACAACCTGCATACAAATTTCCCATCCTAACAAATCACAGTTTACAAAGTACATATATCAATAACAACATTCTAACAATTTCATATCCTCAATAACAACACTCTTAACAACTTCATATCCTTAACAACAACACTCTAACAATTGCATATCTTCAATAACAACACTCTAATAGTTTCATATCCTCAATAACAACACTCTAACAATTGTATATATTCAACAATAGGCTCAATATTTATCAGTCAAAAGTTTTACAGAAACACACTCACAAGATCAATAACACAAAAGATCAAGTCCACCAATAATAAAGAAGTGCAATGCAATGAAATGCAATGCCAAGTATAGTCATGCATGTCTTCCTAATGATACACACATGCTGTCTCTCAGTCTGGGACATATGGGAGACATATTTGTCCATGCATCCATTGCGGTGAGCTATACGACCCTCAATAATAATAACTAGGGTATGCGATACGTCCACAGAAATATAATATCCATCGCGGTGCGCGATACGTCCCTTGAAATGGTACATTCTCTTTAATTTCTCATTCTTTTCCAATGCACATAACACTTTTCATAACCATGTCACAAAACAATGCATATGACATGTTCACAAAAATAACGAGGAGATGACCATTTTCATAACATTGCATAATTCACAATAAGATCAACAATGATTCAACAAGCCTTTCAAACATTCTCCATTATCAATACATGACACACAAGCAATAAATCACATTGCCTTTTATTACCATTTTTTTAATCATTAGAATTAATCAATGTGGACAAGTCAACCCATCACCAAACCCCATTACTCATAAACATAAACTACAAGTAAATACAAGCATTCCATACGCTTAACAAGGGTTTACAAATCCACTTGTCTCAAATAACTGAACAGTCACTCCAAGACTTAAGCCTTCCCTTTTCGTTGAGCTTCCAAATCAATGCAATCTATTCAAATATATATTCACAATAAGATTTCAAAACCAACAACACCTACATTATTATGTTTTAAGCCTTGAACCTAAAAATTCACTAAAATTTATAATCAAGTTCATAATCTTGATGTCAATTAACATAAAACTATCATAATTTTCTAAGTTTCAACTCTAGGGTTAAATTTTATCTTTTTATTGGATAACATAATGTAAATAGTATTCACCTAATATCGTATGTCTACTATTTAATTACACATACCTACCTCTTGACACCTGAATCATAATGTAATAAGCCTAAGAAAATTCTGAACAGAAATCTATATTAGGTCGTTAATATCCTTGGACCAGGAAGTTAGTTTGCTACAAACTGAACTATTTTAAAGTAAAATAAATAACATGATTAATATCCTCATGATTAACCAATCATTTGTACCATTAATTCTCATTCTCTAATTTCCAGCATTATCTTATTGATAAAAGTAATTTTACCATGTTGGACAAACAACGTCATCAAACATTTAATGGCATTCACCCATTTTTCCCATTAAAAACATTACTATATCAATATAAGCGCGATAACCTAAATTCGTATCACGAAAAGATCTAGGAGCTCCACTTAACTCTGACCTCAAGAAGTGCCCGCCTCCCCCTTTTCTAGTTGTCCATCGCCGCCTCATCTATTCTCTTTTTCTCACTCAAATTGTGAAATAAATATTAAGCCCTACTAACTTATTTTTAATATATTTAATATGGGTCAAATAGTATAGGATATTAAATATATTATAACATCAACCCATTAACTACCAACTAAATAAATAAATTATTTCAAATATACCCATCAATTAAATAACAAATAGTTATCGAAAAATTTAAAAATTTCAAATTAATTTAATCAACTAATATAAAATTACTTGGGAAAACTATCAAAAGGGGTAAAACGCTAATTTTATGAAAGTTCTGAAAAATGACTTTTCGGGTCATTACATTATCCACCACTAAAAACAATGTTCGCCCCCGAACATAAAGAAGAAAGGAGGTAACCTACATTAATAGAAGCTTGATCTATAATTTCTAGAGTTAATATTTATCTCTCCATGTGAGTTTATCCTTGACACCATTCCATCAAGATCAACAATAAAAAACTGAACTTTCAAGTCAAACTTAATAAGATCTATAACTCAAGAGTGGTTATCAATCCACAGACTAACCCATGAAATCAACCTAAAGTGAAACCCATTAGACCATATCATCATCATGACGTGTCTTTTCTCACACAACCAACATAACATTCTAAATCGATACCAGCTACAACCAGAAGTGAAGTTTAACAAACCACCACAGTCATAATGCACAAAATATGACATATCTTATCAAGATTTCCTTTTCACAACACAATGTTTCACGAACTTAAATTATAAAAATTTGATCCTAGACATCAGATAATCACCAAGAGGATCAAACTTATCTAACACAATGAAGAAAATTATTAATGAAACATCCCACAAACAGTGTACTCCAAAATGCAGAGTCTTTAACAACACTTTTAGTCAATTGTAACACTTCATATATAGTAACCCTTATATACGTTCTCATTAGCAATATAGTGTGTGTAGAATCACTAGTATACTTCAACTACCCCAAAAAATACCAATTCATCCATAACTGAAATGAACAAGTCTAACCAAGGGTGTCATCGTACCAAGAGGACAATCACGAGATCGGTACACCCGATTAACCAGTAGGGATTCACTTATAGGTATGAAAAAATGTGAGAATATAGGTAGCGAATGACACTCCAAACCATATCCAAAACGAAGTAGATGGTCATATAAGAATATATAGATTCAAAGTCAAATAACACTAAATACTACTTCCATAGTTCCCATATCAAACATTTGCATTCATTTGACACTATCTCTTTATTTTCTAGTTACCCACTATCACCAATCTAGTCCTGATTATAATTTCTCACATACTTATTTTATCGAACCACATATGCTCTTCACAGTACTTCACTATGGTCAACAGTCTTACTACTAACAAAACATCATAGTCACACTAGTCATTTACCTTACTCTCAACCTATCATTGGTATTAAATTATTCTTAGCAAACACATTATCATCTCCAAATTATTTTAACTATAGCTCCCTCTTTCGATTAACAAATTTCTTGAAAAATACTGGTTACACCGAAGATTGATAACACTAATTTCAAATGTAAAAGTACTTTACTACCGAGATACAACAATTGAATCACACTCAATGTTAACTCCACATAATTTCTTTTGATATCAAATTTCAAGTAATATTCAAAACCATCATATACCTCATACAACACCTAAGAAATTCTTGGTCACTCCAATTGTTTAAATTTTTCTGATGACACAAAATTTTAAACATTTTGAACCCTTCACTACACAAGACTCTTTTTCCTTCTGTTGACTCACTCACCAATTGTTTTCTTTGGCCAACAATGCCTGACATTTTTACGTTATCCTTTAAAATAAAAACTTTAGATGAAACCTTTTCATACGTCCGTCTAAAATCAAAATAACAAACTTTATGACACAAAACATTTACAAGTCCTTTTCAATGGTCAATATCATTATGATAGATCATTTCTTACCTTACTAATATACACCTTGACAAAAAATAATACCACGAACATAAACTCACCATGATAAACTTGGTTTTTTTTTATCCCAACCATGTTACACAATCCCATTATCTAACAACATTAGTTCATACCTTGAATTTTTTTTTGAATAGTATCTTAGCTTATCATTGATCGCCTCTCCATCGATCTTATCATATCTTTTGCTAAAAGAAATATTGTAGCATCTCATATTATAGATAAACTAAGGTTAATCTAAGAAAAACAAGTAGAATCAAATTTGGGAATAAGTAAGGAAATCTAGAAAATTTCCAGATTTCAAAAGTGAGTTTTGACCATTTTCAAACGACCATAACTTTTAGCTCAAAAAGAGTTGGGTGGGCTCTTTATATGGATGTTGTAAGATCATGCCAACAACACCAAGTTTGGGAATTTCCGCGGTCGTATAAGGGAGATATGACCTTTGGAAGTGGGATATTAGGCAGGGAAAGTTCCAAATCCGGATTTGTTAAGGCTGATTTGGTTTTTTCTTAAAGTCATTAATTAATTTCGTTTTGGGGTAATATGTTGGGGGTAAAAACTGATCTAATTCAGTTTACACACTTAGAAAAATAGACTAGCGCTTTGAAAGAAAGGAGAAAAGAGGAAAAGGATGAAGAAGACGCAAGAATGCCAAGTTTTAGCTTTGTGGATTTCATCGGGGTGATCCCTAATAAGGTATGTGAGATCATTCGGTGTTGATTTCTTTCACCCATCTCCCATTTGATTCATTACTGAAATTTATAGTTAATTGAAAGGAAATCTTGAAGGTCTTGATGAAAAGTTTGAAGTTCTTGTCGGTTGAATTGTTGTTGATCTTTGTTAGTCTTAATCTATGTTTCCGAATAGTTTTTGGGTCTAAACTACTAGGTAGTAAGTTATTTAGGGATCCTAAGTGTTTGGGGTAGGATCCATGGGAGTTTTGGAAGATTTAGAGATAGAAATCAAAGAAGAAAGTTGGAAAACTCGTTGGACAGATGATGGGGCGCTGCACCTCCAAAGCGCCTCAGGATAGAGTCTGTCCATCAGGATCTGGCGCGCCGTGCCTTTCAGAGTGCTTGAGGACAACCTCTGCGGTCAGGCTATGGCGCTCCGCGCCTCTCAGAGTGCCCCGACCCCCTGGAGACCCCGTTCATTCCCTATCTTTTTGTACTAGTTCTTAAGTGATGTACTCCTCATTCCTACTTGTTTCCAACCCTCTAAGGTACATTTAAACATCATAAAATCATCCATAAACATGAGATCATGATCCCTAAATCCATATTTCAAGTCAAGGTAAGTTAAGATCAAAGTCAATGAAGTTAAGAGCCAAGTCTAAAAGTTAAGAAGCGAGTCGAAGTAAACTTATATGTTTTCTAAAGTCTTTCGCAAATGTTTTCACTTTGTTTTAAAGACTTAAAGTTCAATTTAAATAAAGAACAAGAGTTGAGTTCATTTCTCAAAAGCTATAAGGGAACTAAGTATTCCTAAGAGTCAAGTTTCACGTTAAGTAAAGAGTAATGGTTGAGTTGAATTCTCAAAAATATATAAGGGAACTAAGTATTTCCTAGAGGTTTACAAATGTTTCACATTAGAGTAAAAAGGGGAACTAGAAGTTCCAAGAGAGTTTTGAACAAAAAGGGGAATATTGATTCCAAGAGGAGCTTTATAAAACTAAAGGTTAATATTGATTTCAAGAGGAGCTTCTTAAAGCTAAAGGGTTCAACAAATTATCTTAACCCAAAGAGAAGTAAGTTTTACTAAAAGTATGAGCTAAGTATGTTTTGTGAGTAGTATTGAGCACCGATGTGGGGATGAGAGTTTATATTAATTCAAGTCTCCATGTTAACCATGTAGCCACCATGGGAATCGATAGATCATACTTTTTAGATGATCACGTAAGGAGAGCTAGTGAATCCACGAAGTTGTATAAGTTCATGAAGGTTGGTCCTCCTGTAATGTGAGGTAAGACGTTGTATCATCACTTAGGCTCATAGTGATGGTTGTCGGTTAAAGAATCTCCCTCCCACTAAAGTTATATTATCACTGTTTTACAAGCTTTATATATATATACACACACACACACACACACACATCTCGCATATGCTTTAAACTACTTTATATGTATATCCTGGAGTTGAGTATATCCTTGAGTTGAGAAGAGCCAAGGTAAGTTCATCTAATCCCCTAAAGCTTAAGTCGTTGTTTACCTCTCCAACTCGCATACTAAAAATTCAATGTACTAATTCCAGTTGGCCTGCATTGTTTGATGATGTAGACGCAGGTATCCAGGATCAGCAGGCAACGCTTTGTTGATCCAGATTGAGATTCAGAGTTTATGGTTAGCCTCCTTGCATTTTGGAAGACATCCTTTTTATTTCTATATTATATTAGCTCTTAGGATGTTGTGGGTTCTGTCTCAACATCCCTCTCTAGACAGTTTAGAGGCTTCATAGACTATAGTATTTCAGTTTGTGGTTATTTTCAGTTATTAAGACTCAATTGGCATTTTGGCCAAAGTTATGAGTTGAAGTACTTTCCTTTAAATATGTTTTATTCGTATTTAATTTAAGTTTTATCTTTGTTGATTTAAGTAGCCAGACCAAGGATTTGCTTGAGGGCCAGCAATGGTCTTCGAGTGCCGGTCCCGCCCAGTGTGTAGGCTCGGGGCATGAAAAACTTGATATAAGAGCACAGTTCAAGAGTCCTTGGTAGTATATAAAGTTTTGTTTGTAGAGTCCTTAGTCATTGGTGTGAAGCGCGCCACATCTATGATTAGGAGGCTACGATATTTAAGAATGTTTCCCTTCTTTCATCTTATTTCATGCTAAGAGTTTATATCTTAGAGTCTCTTTGTAATTCGTGCTTATATGTACTTTTAGATCATCATGCCTCTAAGAAGAGCTGTCAGAGGTCATCCACGAAGGAATGTTGAGGAATAATAGTTTCAAATGCAGTAGAGGTACAACCTCAAGGAGAAGTTACCAACACTGAAGTCCGGGAAGCTATCCGAATGTTGAGTCGGTTGTGACTAACCAATTCGAGCAACAAAGAGGAGCTCGATAGGAAGGGGCTGATACTTCAAGAATTCATGAGTTCCTTAGGATGAATCCCCCTAGTTTCACCAAATTAAACAATACTGATGATCCGTAGAACTTCATAGAGGAGTTGAAGAAGGTGTATGAGGTAATGCATGTGGTCGATGCTGAGAGGGTTGAATTGGATGCATGCCAACTCAAAGGTGTGGCCACAACATGGTTCGATCAATGGAAGGATGGTAAGGCTGAGGATACACCACATTCAAGTTGGGTTTGCTTCGAGAAATCCTTCTTGGGGAGGTTCTTTCCTCATGATTTGAAAGAAGCCAATGTGATGGAGTTCCTTACTTTGAAACAAGACTCCATGAGTGTTTAGGAATATGGGTTTATGTTCGACCAGCTATCTGTCTATGCTCCGAGATCGTGAAAGACATGAGGAGCAAAATGAGTCGGTTTATTGCAGGGTTGGATCGTGCTTCAAGTAAGAAAGGTAAGGCTGCCATGTTGATAGGTGACATGGATATATCCATGATGATGGTATACGTTCAAAAAGTTGATGAAGAGAAGGTGAAGGATAGAGAAGAGTAGCGAAATAAGAAGGCGAAGACTGGGAATACGTCTGGCAAATAGAAAGGTGGTTCAAGCCAACCTCAATTCAAGAAATCAAAGGGGCATGCATATCACCTGCTAGTGCACCTGCACCCAAAAACGGAGGTGAGTATAGCGGTCACAATTCACAACACTTCAAGTCTAGACCGGCCCAATATAAAGGTAGTGTGACACAAAGAGGTAGTGGGAGTTCTACGTGTAGTAGATATGGTAGAATTCACTCAAGAAAATGTCGTGATGGCCAGAGTTGTTTCAAATATGGTCAAGATGGTCACTTCAAGAGAAATGTCCTAATAATAAGCAAAGTGGTGAAAATCTGGGTAACATAGCCAAATCTTCATCAGTTGATCCACCAAACAAGGCTGCATCCAAAGGAGCTACTTCTGGTATTGGCAGAGGGGAAATCGCCTCTATGCAATCACTAGCCACCAAGAGAAAGAGAACTCTCCAAATGTTGTCACGGGTATGATCAAAGTGTTTGACTTTGATGTTTATGCTTTATTAGGCCTAGGAGCAAGTTTATCCTTTGTAACTCCTTATGTTGGAAATCAGTTTGAAATTATCAGACCTTTCTGTATTTCTACACGTGTTGAGGAGTTTATTCTAGCAGAAATAGTCTATCGTAATTGTCCTGTTTGTATCAATCACAAGAGTACCATGGATGATCTAATAGAGTTAGACATGTTATATTTTGATGTTATTCTAGGTATGGACTGGTTACGTGCCTGTTATGCATAAATAGATTGCAAAACTCGAGTTGTCAAGTTCTAGATTCCAAATGAGCCAGTCATTGAGTGGGCTAGTAGTTCAGTAGTGCCTAAGGGTTATTCCATAAGGACAGGAAGTTAGTATCTAAGGGATTTATATAACACTTAGTCCGAGTTAATTACTCAAGTGTTGAGTTACCTTCCCTTTGGTCACTTCCTATAGTCAGTCAATTTCCAGAAGTCTTTCTTGATGATCTACTCGGAGTCCCTCCTGAAAGAGAGATAGACTTCGCCATAGATGTCATCCCAGATACTCACCCTATATTTATTCCATAATAAAAAATGGAACTAGCAGAATTAAAAGAAGTAAAAGAACAACTGAAAGATCTGTCAGATAAAGGCTTTATCCGACCAAGTATCTCACCTTGGGGAGCTCCGATCTTATTTGTTAGGCTGAAGGATGGGTCCGTTAGGATGTGTATAGGTTTTTGTCAGTTAAATAAGGTGACCATGAAGAATAAATATCCTCTTCCAAGGATAGATGATATCTTCGATCAACTTCAGGGTGCTTCTAGATTTTCCAAGATTGGCCTCAGATCAGGCTATCATCAGTTGAAGGTTAGAGAATGTGATATTCCCAAGAAATCTTTTAGAACAAGGTATGGACATTATGAATTTCTTGTTATGTCTTTTTGTTTGACTAACACACCTGCAATGTTCATGGATCTTATGAAGAGAGTCTTCAAACCTTATTTAGATATGTTGGTCATCACCTTCATTTATGACATACTGATTTATTCAAGGAATGTAGAAGATCATGCTAAGAACCTAAAGGTTGTTGTTAAGAAGTTTTCCAGATGAGAGTTTTGGCTTAAGTCTATGGCGTTATTAGCCCACATTATTTCTGGTGAAGTTATTAAAGTTGACACTTAGAAGATAAAAAGAGTTCAGAGTTGGACTAAACCCATATCTCTGACATATATAAGGAGTTTCTTGGGTTTGGCTGGGTATTATAGGAGATTCATTGAAGGATGCTTATCTATCTCTTCTCCTTTGACCAAGTTAACTCATAAGACAGTCAAGTTTCAATGGTCTAAAGCTTGTGAGAAAAGCTTTCAGGAGTTGAAAAAAAGATTGACTACCGCTCTGGTTTTGACCTTATCAGAGGGTACTCAAGGCTTTGTGGTGTATTGTGATTCATCAAGAGATGTCTTTGGTTGTGTGCTAATGTAGAATGGCAAGGTCATAACTTATGCTTCCAGGTTGTTGAAAATTCATGAGAAGAATTATCCAACTCATGACTTAGAATTGGCTGCAGTAGTGTTTGCGTCAAAGAAATGGCTTCATTATTTATATGGTGTTCATGTAGATATATACGTTGATCACAAGAGCCTCCAATGTATGTTCACTCATAAAGAGCTCAATCTCAGACAAATAAGGTGGTTGAAATTACTCAAGGATTATGAAATTAGTTTTCTTTACAACCTAGGTAAGGCTAATGTGGTTGCTGATGCCTTAAGCAAGTTGTCCATGGTAAGTACATCCCATGTTGAATAACAAAAGAGGGAGTTAGCAACAGATGTGCATATACTTGCATGTTTGGGAGTCAGACTTACAGACTCAATACAAGGAGGCATAGTTGTAACCAATGGGGCTGAATCATCCTTTGTGTCAGAAGTGAAAGATAATCAAGACCAAGACCCTATTCTACTTGATATGAAGGAAAGTGTACATAGCCAAAGGGTATTGACTTTCGAACAAAGGGGAGATGGTGTGCTGAAATACCAAGACAGATTTTGTATACCTAAGGTGGATGGATTTCAAGAGAAGATCTTGGAGGAGACTCATAGCTCCAGATATTCCATTTATCCGAGTTCTACAAATATATACCGTTATTTGACAGATGTATATTGGTGGGAAGGCATGAAGAGAGACATTGCTGAGTTTGTTGCCTAGTTTTCAAATTGTAAGCAACTGAAAGTAGAACAACAATGACCTGGAGGTTAAGCTCAAAATATAGAGCTTCCAGAATGGAAGTGAGAGATGATTAATATGGACTTCATCACAGGCTTGCCAAGATTGCGAAGGCAACATGATTCTATTTGGGTGATTGTTGATAGAATGACAAATTCATCCCATTTCTTGCCTGTAAAGACTACTTATTTGGCCAAAGATTATGAAAATTTGTACCTCCAAGAAGTGGTAAGACTTCATGGAGTTACAATTTTCATTATTTCAGAGAGAGGTTCTTAATTTACTGCACAATTCTGGAAATGTTTCAAGAAAGGTTTGGGTTCCAAGGTGAGTTTGGGTACCGTTTTTCATCCACAGACAGATGGACAAGCGAAGCGTACTATCCAGACCTTGGAAGATATGTTGAGAGCTTGTGTGATCAGCTTCAAAGGAAATTGGGATGATCACCTACCTCTCATTGAGTCATTTACAACAACAATTGTCGTTCGAGCATCCAAATGGATCTTTATGAAGCTCTCTATGGGAGAAGGTGCAGATCTCCTATTTGATGGTTCGAACTTGGAGAATCAGAGTTGATAAGACAAAATTTAGTTCACCAATCTATGGATAAGGTAAAAGTGATTCAAAAAAGGTTGAAGATAGCACAGAGTCGCCAAAAGTCCTACACCGACGTTAGAACAAGGACATTAGAGTTTGAATTTGATGATTGGGTGTACCTAAAGGTTTCTCCTATGAAAGGAGTTATGAGGTTTGGTAGGAAGGATAAAATTAGTCCCCGGTATATTGGACCTTATAGAATCTCCAAAAGAGTGGGCAATGTGGCTTATGAGTTGGAGCTACCCCAAGAGTTAGAAGCGGTTCATACGTATTCCATATTTCAATGTTGTAGAAGTGTTTGGGTGATCCTTCATTGATAGTACCAGCATAGCATGTCGGGATTAATGATTACAAATCCTATGAAGAAGTTCCAATTCAGATTTTTGATCGTCAGGTTCACAAGTTGAGGACAAAGGAAGTTGCTTCAGTCAAGGTCCTTTGTAGGAACCAATTCTTGGAAGAAGCAACTTTGGAAGCTGAGGAGGATATGAAGAAGAGATATCCACATCTCTTTGAATCCGGAGGGATTGCAAGTCAAGGCACTAAGTTCTCTTCTTAGCACTTTATATGATCATGTATAAGCATGTTATTACTTGCTTTTGTTGTTGACTGCTGAAATGATATTACTATCCTTAGCTTAGAGAAAGAATTCTCATTCGAGGATGAACGTTCTCAATGGGGAGATAATGTAACATCTCCTATTCTAGATAAACTAAGGTTAAGCTAAGAAAAACAAGAAAAATAAAATTTGAGAATAAGTAAGGAATTCTAGAAATTTCCAGCTTTTAAAATTGAGTTTTGGCCATTTTTAAACGACCATAACTTCCAGATCCAGAATAGCTTGGGTGAGATCTTTATACGGATGGAAATCTTGTTGGAAGATCTTTCCAACGACGCCAAGTTTTCAAATTTCTGAGGACGTATGAGGGAGATATGACCTTCAAAAGGTGGGTTGTTGAGAAAGAAAAGTTCCGCATTCGGATTTGTTAAGGGTGATTTGGTCTTTTCCTTATGTCATTAATTAATTTCGTTTAGGGGGTACTATTTTGGGGTCAAAATGATCTCATTCAGTTTATGCACTTAGAAAAATAGACTAGGGCTTTGAAAGAAAGGAGAAAAGGGGAAAAGGAAGAAGAAGACACAAGAACGCCTTGTTTTAGCTTCGTGGATTTCGTCGGGGATGATCTCTAACGAGGTGTGTGAGATCAATACGTGTTGAGTTTTTTCACCCACCCTCTAATTTGATTCATTACTGAAACTAATAGTTAATTGAAAGGAAATCTTGAGATCTTGAAGAAAGTTTTGAAGTTCCTGTTAGTTGAATTGTTGTTGATCTCTGTTAGTTTTTATCCATATTTTCGGATTGTTTTGGGTCTAAACTATTTGGTAATAAGTTATTTAGGGATACTAAGTGTTTGGGGTGGGATCCATGGGAGTTTTGGAAGGTTTAGAGATGAAAAACGAAGAAGAAAGTCAGAAAACCCGTTGGAGAGATATTAGGGCATCGCGCCTCCGAAGCATCTCAGGACAATGTCTGTCCACCAGGATCAAGTACGCCACGCCTGTTAGAGCGCACAAGGACAGCCTCTGTCCATCAGGCTATGGAGTTGCGCGCTCAGAGCGCCCCAACCCCCTAGAGACCCCGTTCTTTCCCTATTTTTTCGTACTAGTTCTTAAGTGATGTACCCCTCATTCCTAGTTGTTTCAAACCCTATAAGGTACATTTAAACATCATGAAATCATCCATAAACATGAGAACATGATACTTGAATCCATAATTCAATTCAAGTAATGTTAAAATCAAAGTCAAAGAAATTAAGAGCCAAGTCTAGAAGTTAAAAAGCGAGTCGAAGTAAAGTTATAAGTTTTCTAGAGTCTTTCACAAATGTTTTCACTTTGTTTTAAAGATTTAAAGTCAAGTTAAGTGAAGAGAAAGCGTTGAAATGATTTATCAAAAGTTATAAGGGAACTAAATATTCCCTAAGAGTACAGTTTCACGTTAAGTAAAGAGCAAGAGTTGAGTTCATTTCTCAAAAAGAGATAAGGAAACTAAGTCATTCCTAGAGGTTTACAAATGTTTCACATTTGATTAAAAAGGGGAACTAGAAGTTTCAAGATTGATTCCAAGAGGAGCTTTTTAAAGTTAAAGGGTTCAACAAATTATCTCAACAGAAAGAGAAGTAAGTTGTACTAAAGGTATGAGCTAAGTATGTCTTGGGAGTAGTATTGGGCAGGGATGTGGGGATGAAAGTTTTTATTTGTAACAACCCTAAAAATGGCTATGCTAAATAATGTTTAATGTGCCTAGAATGCCTACGATTAGACCGAGTTTACATGGGTTGATGCGCGTAGAACCAGATCTCTGAACCCTTACAACATCCAAGACAACTAACTTTGGGAGCTATTTGAGATAGGAAAGGTTGGGTCAGCCATGTAGGGCTCCCGAATATGAAGATTTACCCGGATGAGTCTTTACCGGACTTAAAAAGGGGAAATCTTAAGTTGGAGGGTCTACTGGTAAAATGGTCTTTTTCCAGGCTAAGGGTAGTATCGTAATTATCCAAAATATATTATTATTTATTTCATTAATAAGGTGGAGGGGAATTTTGGGGAGAGAAGGCCAAAAAATTGGCCCTTAAAGTGAAGTGTTGCTCCTCCCGGGTTCGAACCTAGGTGGAAGCAATGAATTAAATTTGTTTTAATTTAAGTTTGAAAATAAATGTAATTAATTAATATTTAATATTTATTATATTATTTAAAATAAAAGGGAAATCAGATTTTTATCATTTAATAAAACCTTATTTGACTAAGTCCTAAACTAGACTTCAAAGCCTAATAAAACTCTCACTCTCTCATGCTCATCTCTCTCTCTCTCACGTCTCTAGCACTCTCATTCACATTCTCTCTGCCAAATAACGCACAATAATAGAAGTTAAACCAATGTTCTTCAAACTTGAAAAAATCACAAGACAATATAAGAAAAACAAACGTTAATCAATCACGTAGGCAAAGAGAAGGTTTTCCGTCAAGTCAGATGTTGAACTTTCCGTGTTGGACGTGTATTTGGAGAAGATTTTTGGGCATCAAGTCTAGGTTTCAATATCAAAAAGGAATGGGTTCTATTCTCTCTTCGTCCCTTTCCCAAGAGACCCCGAAGGTTCAGCATATTCAATCCGAAAACTAGAAATGTTCCCCATTGCATGTCCCTGTCACTAGCTCCTAATAATTCGTGGGTTGGGTATGTTTGCTGGTAGATACTAGACGTGTCTGATGTTAATCTGATGAGTATGTTCGTATTTGTGATCCGAAACTATGTAAATCTGTGTGCAATGTGAACCATGACTATGTGCCTCGGGTTTAAGGCTCTAAAATGTGATGTTAGTTCTTTGTATTTCATGTACACATGTTTATGTAAATCGTGATGTTCATAAGTTATGTAAATATGCTGATTTGAGTGCAATTCTTGAACGAATGAAATCTTGAAAATTCACAAAAAGAACCCACTAAAACCTACTTAAAATGTTTAAACATGTAATGTTAAATAAGTGAGAAAATAGGATGCAAAAATTTGCAGCATCTTGTTAATGAGTTTCGGCCAAGCTAGGGAAATTTCATGCTATGGAAAAGTGAATTGAAATATTTAAGATCATTGGGGATTGAACCCGTGACCTCATCATGAAAATAAAGAGGTAAAAAGGGATGTGGTGAAGGCGATTCGAACAATGGTCTTGGCTGGAAAATAAAGTATGAAAATAACAAATGAGAGGAGTGGGATTCGAACCCACAACCTCTAGGTCAAGCTTAAGAAAAAGTAGAAGAAAATAAGTTTGAGGCGTGGGAATCGAACCCACAACCTCTAGGCGGAAAAGGAGAGTTAAATGAAAAATAAAATAAGGTTGTGGGGTTCGATCCCACAACCTCATGATCAACTCGAAGAAGCCATGAAAAAAGAAATTAAAATTAAAAGGGGCTGTGGGGGTTTGATCCCACAACCCCTCGGTCAAGAAAGAGAAAATGTAAATAAAAGAAATTGAAAGAAAATGAAGGTGTTGGGGCTTGATCTTGGGTCCCCAAGCCATGTGGACAAAAATAAAATAAATGAAAAATATAACTGTTGTCCAAGGGATTCAAAATCGGGTTCCCTTGCCCAAATTCCGTATTGAAATATAAGTCATACGTGAATTAAATATTCAAGAATAATGCTGCCTACTTAGATCGAAATTGAGATCTTGGCATACATACAATATTCATAAGTATTGTACCACATAATCTTAGGTAGATATGAATCACTTAAACAAACTATGAACGAAGCCATGAGGCTTGTATGTATAGACCCATAAGTCTAGCATACTTTTAAAAATAAATGAACCTAAGATGTATGTAGTGAAATGATTTAAACCCTAGAAGGGTTAAGTAAGAGTGTAAAATACACTAAATGGCCAAGTGAATTAGAACATGATGAAATGAACAATGAAATTATGAAACCTTAGAAGGGTTATGTAAGAGTGTTAAACACACTAAATGGCCAAGTGCATTGGCATATGATAAAATAAACATTCACATAAAAAGGGGTGAGTAATTATGAAGAGAAAATGTGCTAATGTTAATGAATGTGGTGACAACATGATATGAGGCTAATGTAAAAGATGAGATCAATCTCAAATAAGCCTAAGTAAATTTAACCAAAACGCACTCACTAATGATAGTGTAAAGTTAATGAAGAGACCAGTCTCTATGAAAACTCTAATAAAAGTATTGAGATTAACACACATAATACTAATAATGAGATGAGAAATCATCTATTGAGCTATGATGTCCTCATAGTACAAGCCAACTTCCATGACATATGAGTTGAATGTAATGGAACTTTATATTTTGCACCGATAGACTAACTTTTAGCGGTGATGTCGTCTTTCTTAAATGGCGGAGGTTCACGTAACTCTCATGAGATGAGACTGTCCGGCGTGCCGGGTATGGGTCTCCTTATATCTCCTAGTCTTTGAACCTATACTGCCAATATAGGGATTTGGCGGCGTTCAATTCCCATGTATGCTTGCATGTTTTGTGTCACTTTGGCCGGTGATTCCACCTCTTTTTGATGTGTTGGAGACACTGGATTTGATGATGCTCACATGATCTATGTTGATTAAAGTCAAAGTTCCCAATGAATGAATGAAGCCAACCTCAAATGATGCACATAATGAAATGAATAATACTAAAGTTGTTAGGATAGGATAATCAAGAGGTAAGATAGACTCATGCAATGACACTAGGTTATTCTTGATCATTGCACAACGAACCCGATGAGAGTCTTAAACTACATCCTAGGTATAGTTGGTGTTCACATTAGCCTATGAATGAAGTTAAATGAAGTACGTATGAATGAATGAAGCAGAATTTGTGTTTGCTAAAGAAGGCTCCCTAGTTGAGGTCCTATATGTTGAGCCCTTATTTTGGGAGGTCTTGATGTCAAGTCCATGATTCCAAGGTCTCATGGCATATGAAGGAATGATATGAAAAATGTTATGTTCTATATGCAATATGTTATGTGTTATATGCAAGATGTTATGTGTTGTGTGCAATATGATAAGTATGATGATGCATGTTACTCTAATGGCATGAATTTCCTAATCCAAATTTGGAAAGTTCACTCACTTTTCTAATCCAAATTTGAAAAGCTCACTAACTTTCCTAATGTCAATTTGTCAAGCCCACTGACTTGACTTTCCATAATCATGTTGTTAGAAAGAGATGTTCTTAATCATGCATTTCCTTGGTGTGTGCTTTCCTATACCCATACTTATTAAAAAATGTGTACTAATTCCATACAACTCTATATTTTTGGTTGAGGCACAAGTGGACGCTAGAGCTTATAGGTTGACGTTGCAGCTATCCGGACGTGAAGCTTTCATCCGGACTTGGTAGACCTTAATGCTTTCAATGATGTCTATCGTTATTATCTTGCTTAGATGTAGGCTATATCTAGTGGTGCATGTTCCGCTAGTCTTTCTTTCCACTTTTGTTTAGACTTTATATTGGTGCCGTTTTGGCAAAAATACGTTAATGCAATTATGAACTATTTCTTTCAGTTGATTATCTCTATATTAGATGGTTGATTTGTGAACGTCTATAATGTTAAGTTTACAATTTTAAGCAAGAAATAAGAAACCAAAAATTTCAAATTTTCCACTAAAATTAACCTAGATGAAGTAAGAATGACGTATGTAGGCTTGTCTATGACCTCTGGGAGGTCTACGATGCCGGTCTCATCTGGGATATAGATTTCGCGTGACAAAGTTGGTATCAGAGCGCTAGGTTAAATTCGAGGATAATAAGTTAACATCAACCACATTGAGTAGTTTCTAAGTCATGGTAGTGAAGTGCACCACTATCCTGAATTAGAGACTGCATGATGCATAGAAAAAATTCCATTCTTATGATTTTATAATGGCTTTCCTAATGTATGATTTTCTTGATGTTATGAGCGTGTCTAACAACAATCCTTGTTGTTTTCAGATAATGAATACTAGGAGAACCCTTGGTTAGAGGAGAGGAGGAGAAGCAGCTAGGGACAATTAGGTTCCACCCTAGGGCTCCAGTTGAAGGAGTGGCTATGCCGGTTAACCCTGCTGGATTGAATGATGCTGAGGTGAGGGAATCTGTGGCTTAGATGGCATAGACCATAACTATGCAGGCCCAGACCATGACTGACCAGGTCAACCGACAGAATGTTCAGAGGGAGAACCCATGGTTCGCAGTATGGCTGATAGGCTGAGAGACTTTACAATGATGAATACTCCTATTTTCACAGGGTCTAAGATTTCGGAGGACCTCAGGAGTTTGTGGATGAGGGGCTTAAGATCTTGGTTGCTATGGGTGCCACAGATACTGAGAAAGCAGAGTTGGCTTCTATCAACTCAAGGATGTTGCACATACTTGGTGCAAGATGTGGCAAGATAGCCGAGTTTTGGACGCAGTTTCGGTCACTTGGGAGCTGTTTAAGTAAGCCTATCTATAGAGATTCTTTCCCAGGGAGACGAGGGAGGCCAAGGTTGAGTAGTTTATCAACCTTAAGCAGGGATCCATGACAGTCAGGGAGTATTCCCTGAAGTTTGCTAAACTATCAAGGTATGCTACTTCCCTTGTATCTAACAACACGAATGAGGCGAGTAGGTTCCTCACATGAATCAACGAAGATCTAGAGGAGGAGTGTCGGTCTACGATGCTCCACGATAACATGGACCTCTCCATGTTGATGGTACATGCCAAGTAGGTAGAGGACAACCAGAAGAAGAGGGGCACCAGTGATGATAGGAGGCCTAAGCCTGAAGATTAGACAGTTCCTAGTAATGGAGGCAATATAAAAAACTTTGGTGTCCGTGAGCATCCCAGATTCAAAAAGGGGCAACAAAGTTCATGGAACTCTAACTCTCAGAGGTGTACAACACCTAGAGGACGCAGACCCGAGCCCATAAAGGGCAATGGAGGTGAGATACAACGTCAGAGAAAGAAATGTGCTAAGTGTGGCCGTGCTCACAGTGGAGAGTGCAGACAGGGCACTAATGCCAGCTTCGGTTGCGGTAAGAGCGGGAACATGGTTAAGGACTGCCCACAGAAGAGAGGTCAGGCTGGAGGTAGTGCTCAGCGTAGGCCTAATCCACTGGATGCAGCAACAACTGAGCCTCCTAAAAGGAACAGTATCTACGCCCGTAAGGGCTGGGAGGAGTAAGAGAAATCCGCTGATATAGTCACAGGTATGCTGCAAGTATTCTCAAGTTCTTTTTATGCTTTACTTGATCCACGGTCTACGCTTTCCTTTGTAACTCCTTTACTTTCTCTCACTTATGATATATTGCCTGAATTAATGCATGATCCTATAGTGGTTAGTACACTTTTAGGAGAAAATGTAAGAACTGATAGAGTATACAAGGATTGACCAATAGTTGTATGTGGTGATACTATGTGTGCAGACTTTTTTGAGTTACAAATGCATGATGTTGATGTTATTCTTGGCATGGACTTGCGTCATAGATGTTATGCTTGCATGGGTTGTCGTAGTAAGGTTGTGAAATTTTGTTTCCCTAATAAAGAAGAGCTAGTCTGGGAGGGGTACAACTCGAGTCGTCATAATCCCTTGATTTCAAATCTTAAGTCCAATAAAATGATGTCCAAGGGGTTATTATGTCATCTTGTGAGTGTTAATGATTTAGATAATGACATTTCTTCCATAGACTCAGTGCCTGTAGTTAATGAGTTCCAAGATGTATTTCCTAATAATTTGCCTGGAGATCCTCCCCGTCGAGAGATTGACTTTGGTATAGACTTAGAACCCGATACTAAACCAATTTCAATTCCTCCTTACTGAATGGATCCAGATGAACTCAAAGAGTTGAAGCTGCAGTTACAAGATCTCATTGACAAATGTTTCATTCAGTCGAGCATATCCCCTTGGGGCACTCCAGTGTTTGTGAAAAAGAAAGATAGAACCCTTAGAATTTGAATCGATTATCGGCAGCTCAACAAAGTCACTATCAAGAATAAGTATCCACTTCCAAGAACAGATGACCTGTTTGACCAACTTCAAGGGTCTAGTTTCTTCTTGAAGATCGATCTTCATTCAGGGTACCATCAGCTTAGTGTTAGGGATGAAGATATCCCAAAGACATCCTTTCGTACCAGTTATGGTCACCATGAGTTCCTAGTTATGTCATTTGGTCTCACGAATGCACCTGCTGCATTTATGGATCTCATGAACAGAGTCTTCCGTGAATATCTTGACTCTTTCGTCATAGTATTCATTGATGACATTCTCATCTACTCTAAGACCAAGGAAGAGAATGAACAACATTTGTGACTAACCTTGCAGGTACTTAGGCAACATCAGCTGTATGCCAAATTCAACAAGTGTGAATTTTGGCTTACATCAATAACGTTCCTGCGTCATGTTATGTCCGACAAAGGTGTGGAGGTAGATCCCAGGAAGACTGAAGTTGTTAAGAACTAGCCAAAACCTCTTAATCTCACAGATATTTGTAGCTTCTTAGGATCGGCTGGTTATTATCACAGGTTCGTGGAGGGTTTTTCTTCCATTGCTGCCTAACTGACAACCTTAACTAAAAAGAAGGCCAAGTTTTAATGGACAGAGGCTTGTGAGAGATTTTTCTAGGATCTCAAGGATAGACTCACTTCAGCCCTGGTGCTTACTTTGCCTAAGTGTGGTGAGAATTACACTATGTATTGTGATGCATCCAGGGTTGGTTTGGGTTGTGTTCTTATGCAGGGTGGTAAGGTAATAGCTTATGCATCCTGACATCTCAAGGTTCATGAGAAGAATTATCCCACTCATGACCTGGAGTTGGCAGCTATGGTGTTTGCGCTGAAGCTGTGGAGGCACTACTTGTATGGGGTGCATTTGGATGTGTTCACAGACCACAAAAGTCTCCTTTACGTTTTCACACAGAAAGAGTTGAATCTACGTCAGCGGAGATGGTTGGAGCTGTTGAAGGACTATGACATGAATGTTCACTGCCATCCAGATAAAGATAATGTTGTATCTGATGCTTTGAGTAGGATGAGCATAGGAAGTACATCCCACGTTGAGGATGGGAAGAAGGAGTTGGTGAAATATATACATAGACTTGCCAGACTGGGTGTGCGGTTAGTTGACTCTACTAGTGGGGGTGTTTCAGTTCATCCTAGTTCTGATTCATCCTAAGTGGTTGAAGTCAAGGAGGGTTAGCATCTTGATCTTGTGTTGATGGAGCTTAAGGACTCAGTGTTGGTCAAGATGAATAAGTCTGTGTTTTTGGGAGATGAAGATATACTTAGGTACCAGGACAGGCTGTGTGTACCAGATTTGCATGATTTGCAGACAAGGATCATTGCAGAGGCCCATGGTTCCAGATATTACGTACATCCAGGTTCCACCAAGATGCATGATGTTAAGAAGATCTATTGGTGGGATGGCATGAAGAAGGACATTGCAGAATATGTGGCCAAATGTCCTAATTGTCAATAGGTTAAGGCATAAAATCTTAATCCTGGCGATCTTACTCATATTATTGAGGTTCCGACTTTTAAATGGGAGGTTATTAATATGGACTTCGTGGTTTATCTTTCGAGGACTAGGAGACACATGACTCCATATGGGTTATTGTGGACAACATGATTAAGTCTGCCAACTTTATCCATGTAAAATCTACTTACAGAGCCGAGGATTATGCAAAACTCTACATTGATGAGATGGCATGGGATTCCTTTGTCTATCATTGCAGATAGAGGAGTTCAGCTCACTTCACATTTCTGGAGATCCTTCTAGAAAAGCTTAGGTACATAGGTGAAGCTTAGTACTACCTTTCATCCTCAAACAGCTGGGTAGGCAGAACGCACCATTCATACATTGGAGCACATGTTTAGGGAGTGTGTGATTGACTGCAAGGGTAGTTGGGATGACCATCTGCCTTTGATAGAGTTCTCATATAATAATAGTTATCACTGCAGCATTGGGATGGCACCATTTGAGGCACTATATGGTAGGAGGTTTAAGTCTCCAGTTGGGTGGTTAGAGGTAGGAGAGTCATACATTTTGGGTCCAAATATTAT
Organism: Solanum peruvianum; assembly: GCA_027705065.1. NCBI lineage: Eukaryota > Viridiplantae > Streptophyta > Magnoliopsida > Solanales > Solanaceae > Solanum > Solanum peruvianum. The sequence continues at coordinate 44,367,189 of JAKWJD010001759.1, read as the reverse complement.
TCATGATGACATGTTAGCTACTGATAGAGTTCTCGCAGAACCAGACCTCTGAACCCTTACAACAGCCAAGCCAAATAACTTTGGGAGTTAGTTGAGTTAGGAAAGGTTGGGTCCAGCCATGTAGGGCTCCCGGATATGAAAATTTACCCGTATGAGTCTTTACCGGACTTAAAAAGGGGAAATCTTAAGTTGTAGGATCTAGGGGTAAAATGGTCTTTTTCAAAGCAAAGGGTAGTATCATAATTACCCTAAATATATAATTAATTATTTAATTAATAAGGTGGAGGGGCATTTTTGGGAAAGAGGGCTGAAAATTGGCCCTTAGAGTGAAGTGTTGCTCCACCCGAGTTCGAACCTAGGTGGAAGCAATGAATTAAATTTGTTTTAATCTAAGTTGGTAAATTAGTGGAAGCAAATATAAGGTTTTCCGTTGAGTGGGGTGTTGAACTTTCGGTGTTGGACGTGTGTTTGGAGAAGTTTTTTGGGCAGCAAGTCGAGGTTTAAACGTCAAAAAGTTATGGGTTCTCTTCTCTCTTGGTCCATTTCCCAAGATACCCCTAAGGTTCAACATATTCAATCCGAAAACTAGGGTTGTTCCCCGTTGCATGTCCCTGCCACTAGCTCCAAATGATTCGTTGGTTGGGTATGTTTGCTGGTAGATATTAGGCGTGTCTTATATTTTTGTGATGAATATGTTCGTGTATGTGTGTTTGAAATCGTATAAAGGATCACCTATGTGATCCAAAACTATGTGCATGTGTGTGCAATGTGAACCATGACTATGTGCCTCGGGTTTAAGGCTCTAAAATATGATGTTAGTTCTCTGTATTTCATGTACACATGTTTATGTAAATCGTAATGTTCATAAGTGATGTAAAGATGTTGATTTGAGTGCAATTATTTATCGAATGATATTTGGAAAATGCACATAAAGAACTTACTAAAAACTACTTTTAATATCCAAACATTTAATGTTAAAGAAGTGAGAAAATTGGCTGCAAAAATTTCTAGCATCTTGTTAATGAGTTTAGGCCAAGCTAGGGGAAATTTCATGCAATGAAAAAATAAATTAATATATGTGAGATCATTGGGAATTGAACCCGTGACCTCACCATGTTAAAAATCATGAAAATAAAGAAGTAAAAAGGGATATGGTAAAAGGGATTCGAATCATGGTCTTGGCTGGAAAATAAAGTATGAAAATAACAAATGAGAGGAGTGGGATTCAAACCCACAACCTCTAGGTCAAGATTAAGGGAAAATGAGAAGAAAATAAGTGTGAGGCGTGGGAATCGAACCCACGACCTCTAGGCGGAAAAGAAGAGTAAAATGAAAAATAAAGTAAGGATGTGGGGGTTCGATCCCATGACCTCATGATCAACTCGAATAAGCCATGAAAAAAGAAATTAAAATTAAAAGGGGAAGTGGGGGTTCAATCCGACATCCCCTCGGCCAAGAAAGAGAAAATGTAAATAAAAGAAATTAAAATAAAATGAAGGTGTTGGGGCTTGATCTTGGGTCCCCAAGTCGTGTATACCAAAATAAAATAAATGAAAATTGTAAGTGTTCTCCAAGAGATTCGAGACCGGGTTCCCTTGCCCAAATTCTGTATTGATACATAAGTCATACATGAATTAAATATACAAGGATAATGCTGCCTACTTAGATCGAAATCGAGATGTTGACATACATCCAAGATGTATAAGTCTTGTACCACATAATCTTAGGAAGATATGAATCGCTTAAACGAACTATGAACGAAGCCTCATGGCTTGTATGTACAGACCCATAAGTGTAGCATACTTTTAAAAATAAGTAAACCTAAGATGTATGTAATAAATGATGTAACCTTAGAAGGGTTAAGTAAGAGTGTAAAACACACTAAATGGCCAAGTGCATTGGCACATGATTAAATAAACAATGAAATAATTAAATGAACATTGAAATGATGAAATAAACAATGAAATGATGAAACCTTAGAAAGGTTAAGTAAGAGTGTTAAACAGACTAAATGGCCAAGTGCATTGGCATATGATTAAATGAACATTCACGTAAAAAAGGGGTAAGTAATTATGAAGAGATAATGTGCTAATTCTAGTGAATGTGGTGACAACGTGATATGAGGCTAATGTAAAAGATGAGATCAATCTCAAATAAGCCTAAGTAAATGTTACCAAAATGTACTCACCTATGAGAGTGTAAAGTTAATGAAGAACTAGTCTCTATGAACACTCTAATAAACGTATTGAGATTAACACACTTAATACTAATGATGAGATGAGAAATCATCTACTAAGCTATGATGTCCTCATACTAGAAGCCAACGTCCATGACGTACGAATTGAATGTAATGGAACTTTATGCTGAGCTCCGATAGACTAGCTATGAGCGGTGATGCCTTCTTTTGGAAAGGTCAGAAGTTCACATAACTCTAATGAGATGAGACTGTCTGGCATGCCGGGAATGAATCTCCTTATATCTCCTAGTCTTTGAACCTATGTTGCTAATATAGAGATCTGGCGAGGTTTAATTCCCATGTATGTGATACGCTTAGACTTACTTCTCAAATAAGAAGTAAAGTGGTCGTGTCAAGTAAATAACCCAACTAGTGAGATTGGGATCGTTCGCACGAGGAAAATAGTCTAGACTTAACTTCAATCTATTATTACTTTTGTTTAGTCAATTACTTCCTTGGAAAGTGAAAACAACAAAAGGGGGGTTTCTATTTCTAAATGAATGAAATGAACTACCTAAATTGAAAGAGACACTTAACAACTTTGAATGTTGGATTTTCATCAATTAATCAAAGTAACTAGGGTTTACGTGTTCCCCACAGGTTCATAACTTGATAATTCTAACTATAACAATTCTTTCCTAGTATCTTGCATGCAAAGTGATAAGTTATGTATATTTAAATCCTTGGTCCGGCATCTAGAAAATCTCACTCCCCACCTTCGTCCGGCTACGTGTGTTGCTATCCTAACCCTTATCTTTACCTCATATTAAGCATCATATTCGATATTTGACTAAGTTATTACCTCGTACCAATCAATACTAGCCTATTAGATAGTATACACTAAATCTATGTTGATAATTCTTTTCCTATTTTCTACCTCCTTGGTCCGGCAAGTAGCATTAAGGCGATTTCTAACGTCGGCCATCCTTTAAAAAGACTTCTAAGAGAAAGAATTATTAATACATGCAAGACAGTATTCTAGAATCGTTATTTTAGTTAGGTTTTATCTCATTATTTGCCTATGGTTCCCACAGCCCTAGTTATGGAGTTTAGTTACTCATAGTCATAATCACAATATTTAAATATATTAAATAAGAATTCATGTACTTACTTCAATGAGAAAGAGTACGAAAGTTTTCTTGATTAATCACCAATAATCACTTGCAAGAATCTCAAAGTAATCAACAATCTCACAAAAAGTCTAATGATTCTCAAAAGTCTAACAATACAGTGTCTAATAATATGATATCTAACAATATGGAGTCTAACAATACGGAGTCTCACAATACGTAGTCTAACCTCAAAAATGAGGTTTTTCAAACTATTTATAGAAAATAAAAATCTAATTAAACAAGGACTCTATTTGCTGGAAATCTGTCAAAACGCGGCTGGGTCGACAGAACTCGCGACGGATCGTCATAGTCACGACAGACCGTCATGGACTCTGTCATCCCATACTTATGAAATTTCTTCTGCTGCTCTCTTCATTACCCTCGACGGCAGGTATGACGAACCGTTATAGGCACAACGGTCCGTCGAGGGTCTTCGTTTCAAAACACTTGAACTCTTGGAATATGGGTACTGGGACTACTTCTCTGAACTTCATGATGAACCTGCAGAACGGACCGTCATAGACACGACGGACCGTCATGGACTCCGTAACCCCACACTTGGTCAGACTTCCCCATCTTCCTTCAGCAGCTGCACTACGCTGCCACCTACACTTGGAGAGTGTTGCTAGGAAGAGTGCCCCTCTCGATATATCAGTATATGATATACCGTGGTTTCACGGTAATATTAATACTATTTCCTTAAGTTTAGTGTGTCCATAAGCCTTTTTGTGCTAATTTTTATATAAGTTTCTCCTTATTTGCAGGAAATCTGTCCAAATATGAATGCGGAGGTTTTTGAGCGAAGAAATGCAGAAGAGACCACCTACGGAGCTTGTGACGGTCTGTCATGCTCATGACGGTCCGTAGGTGGAAGCGTAGTGCAGCTTCTGAAGGAAGATAGGGAAGTCTGATCAAGTGTGGGGTTACGTAAAGCGTGATGGACCGTCGTATCCATTACGGTCCGTCCTGCAGGTTCTTCATAAAGTTCAGAGAAGTAGTCCCAGTTTCCATATTCCAAGAATTCAAGTGTTTTGGAACGGAGACCCTCAATGGACCGTTGTGCCTGCGACGATCCGTCATACCTACCGTCGAGGGTAATGAAGAGAGAAGCAAAAGAAATTGTATCAAGTATGGGACGACGGAGTCCATGATGGTCCATCATGACCACGACGATCCGTCGCGATGTCCGTCGATCCAGCCGCGTTTTGAAAGATTTCCAGCAAATAGAGTCCTTAAGTAATTAGGTTTTTATTTTTTATAAATAGTTCGAAAAACCTCGTTTTTGAGGTTAGACTCTGGATTATTTGGTTAGGCCCTTGATTATTGTTAGACTCTTGATTATTTTTTAGACCTTTTGTGAGATTCTTGATTATTTTGAGATTCTTTTAATTGATTGATGGTGACTTTTGTTGATTAATCAAGCGAACTTTCGAATTTTAGTCTTTCTCATTGAAGTAAGCACATGAATTCTTATACCATATATTTGAATATTGTGATTATTACTATGGGTAACTAAACTCCATAACTAGGGTTGTGGGAACCATAGGCAAATAATCAGGTAAAACCTAACTAAAATAACAATTCTAGAATAGTGTCTTGCATGTATTGATAATTATTTCGCTTAGAATTCCTTTTAACGAATGTCCAACATTAGAACTCGCCTTAATGCTACTTGCCGAACCAAGGAGGTAGATAATAGGAAAATAATTATCAATATAGATTTAGTGTATACTATCTAATAGGCTTGTATTGATTTGTACGACGTAATAACTTAGTCAAATATCAAATACGATGCTTAATATGAGGTAAAGGTAAGGGTTAGTATAGCAACACATGTAGCCGGACCAAGATGCGGAGTGAAATTTTCTAGATGCCGGACCAAGGATTTAGAAATACATAACTTATCACTTTGCATGCAAGATACTACGAAAGAATTGTTATAGTTAGAATTATCAAGTTATGAACCTGTGGAGAACACGTAAACCCTAGTTACTTTGAATAATTGATTAAACTCCAACATTCGAAGTTGTTAGTTGTCTCTTTTAATTTCGCTAGTTATTTTCATTTATTTAGAAATAGAAACCCCCACTTTTATCATTTTTTCTTTCCAAGGAAGTAATTGACTGAACAATAGTAATAGTAGATTGAGGTTAAGTCTAAACTATTTTCCTCGTGGGAACGATCCCAACCTCATTAGTTGGGTTATTTACTTGACATGGCCGCTTTACTTGAGAAGTAGGTTTGAGTGTATCAAATTTTGGCGCCGCTGCCGGGGAAAGTAGCTTTTAGATTAATTTAAACTTATTACTATAGTTTAGTTGATATTTTCTTGATTTTACTTTGTTTTATTGTTTTTGATTTGTGCAGAACCACCCTCCTTGTATGCCAAATACACGGAGAGGAAGATAACCCCTGTTTCCCTACGATCACGAATTAGAGCGTACACTACGCAACATGAATAGAAACTTGGGAATTAATGATGATGATCCAAACTAGAACATCCCAGCTCCGGTTGATGTTCATGGTCAGTTGTTACCCGATGCTCTGGGTGAACACCAACATAGGGGACAAAATCCCGCTCCACGGCCCCAAGCATACTACAGAGGCTATGACAACATAGCAGACTCCGACGGGCTACTTGTTTTGCCTCCTCTACAACCAGGCCAAACCTTCGTGGTAACTAGTAGCCTGATGCAAATACTCACTGCCTGAGGTTTGTTTTCAGGGTTACCTTTCGAGGATCCACATGCCCATAGAGCTAAGGTAAGGTCAGTGTGTAAAAGTTGTGTAGGGAGGCCTGACTTGGACTTGGATGTAATAGGGCTTAGAATGTTTCCTCTCTCACTGACGGGAGAGGCGTCTATATGGTTCATTGAGCTCCCTTACAACTCAATTTTCACTTGGAACCAACTAAGGGATGTTTTCTTTGCACACTACTATCCGGTCTCCAAGAAACTAAACCACAAAGACAGAGTGAACAACTTTGTGGCACTACCAAGAGAGTCAGTTAGTACTTCTTGGGATAGATTCACCTCGTTCTTGAGAAGTGTCCCAAATCACCGTACAGATGATGAGTCATTGAAGGAATACTTCTATCGGGGATAGGATGATAATAATAAAGCGGTGTTGGACACTATAGCAGGTGGATCTTCTAGGGAGTGTCCTTATGCTGAGATTGCTGAAAAGTTAGAGAAAATTTCCCGGAATAATAAAGCTTGGAGTACTAGGAAGTCAGATACCGGGAGAAATACCTTCGTTGTGAAGTTCACTCACAACCCATTCATAGATAAGATTCGTGCAGAAATGGCTCAGATGAGAACTGAGCATGGGTTGGTACTAAAACATATCACTGGGGGTGCAGAAAAGATAAATGCAGTTAACTACTTTCCTAAACCACCACCTCCTAATGATGAATGCTATTATGCGGAGGACTCCTATGCAGTAAATGAGCAGATGGGGGGTTTCCGATTGAGCGCCCAAGGATCAAATCAGGATAATTAGCGCCAAGGTCAAGGGAACCAAGGTCGGATCTATGGTAACTATAACCGTGAGGTCATTATGTTCAAGATGGAAACTACAACCGCGACAAAAACTTCAATAGGGGTAACTATGGTAACAGAAATGATAGGAATGGTCCCTATGTCCCTCCTCAAAATCGTGAAGTTACTCATAGGGATGGTGGAGATAGTATGGCGCGAGTTGAGGATATGTTGCACAAAATGATGAGAAGGTTCGATGCTAGTGATGAGCACATTAAAGAGTTAAGGTGTGATTTAGCAGGTATTCGTCAAATAGTCGATACACATGCAATATTGATTAAGCAGATCGAGTTGCAAATGGCCCAATTATCTGCGACTGTGAACACACGGCAACCGTGCACTCTTCCTAGCAACACTGTCCAAAATCTGAAAAATGATGCACACTGTATGGCAATCTCTACTCGGGGTGGTAAGCAAACCATTGACCCACCTATGCCGTGTAATGAGGAAAAAGTGAGAAAGGATGATCATAAGGTGGTAAAGGGTAGTGGTGAAGCAGAAGAGAGCACTGGAAAAGATGCAGAAGTCCCTATGAAGGTAATTCCCATGCCTAGATCACCACCACCCTTCCCTCAGAGATTAGTTAAAAAGACCAAGGATGGTAAATATCGGCGTTTTATAACAATGTTGAAGCAGCTTTCTATCAATGTCCCTTTGGTAGAAGCTCTAGAACAAATGCCCAGATATGCCAAGTTTATGAAAGATCTGGTTTTAAAGAAAAGATCGGTCACTTTCGAGGATGATGATAGACTTCAACATTGTAGTACTATTGTTACAAGATCTCTCGTACAAAAGAAAGAAGATCCGGGTGCGTTCACTATTCCTTGTACAGTTAGGTCAATACATTTTGCGAAAGCATTATGTGATTTGGGGGCAAGAATAAATCTCATGCCCATCTCGATTTACAAGAAGTTGGGTCGGGTGACCCAAAACCCACTGCGATGCGGCTACTAATGGCTGATCGAACAGTGAAAAAAGGCTCGTTAAATGGTTAATGCAAAATTCGTCATTGGTTATTTATTTAATTAATCTAATTCCCTCCCAATTAACCCCAGGCCCATGTTTCCCCTCCCAAATCCAACTCCCAAGCCCAACACATTTCAGCAGCCCACCCTTTCAAGCAACCCAAACAATTCCCAGCCCAAACAATTCCCAGGCCCATCCCAATAACCCCTTAACCCGACCCAAATTCCCAATCCCCCCCTTCCTCTTCCTTTCTCCTCACGCTATTCCCAGGAAGAAACAGAATTCCCAGAAAGCAAACAGACCCCAAAACGGAAAATCTCCCCCCAGACGCGACCTCTCTCCCCTTCGCTCTCCTCCTCTCTCTCATCCCCTCTCACACGCGAGATGCACAACGGCTTTTTCGAGTCACTTTTCTCTGCAGCTCGTACGCTTCGCAGCAGCAAGGGCAGGCTGGATTTAAGCTTTGCCAGACGTGCTTCGTCCTTGCAGCGTGGGATGGCGACACGTAGTTCGCAAGGACGATCGTCTCATCTCGACCTTCTACATATGCCCCCTTTCATAGGACGACTCGAGCATCAAAATGCATATCCGTTTCTGTTGAAGGGAGATTCGACTTTGAATCCAAAATGGGCGGAAAATCGTATTACCCCCCCTCCCCCCCGAAAAAATTCGAAACCTTAAAATCTCCTATAAATATCTCGGTTTCTGGCTTTCAGCAGGATATTTTTTTTTTCTAGAAATTTCTGGAAGGCTTCCTTCATCTTCTGAGCATTCTCACTACAAAAGAAAGCGGAAGGTTAAGAGGAAGGAACTTTTCTTGCTAAGCATACGTTAGCGTTGAACATTCCAGAATGAGACGCCAAAGAGGTGGAAATCGTGATTCTGTTTTTCGTCTAATCGATTCGTTTCCCTTGAGCTGTTCAGGGGTTCGTGAGTTGGTCTGAAGTTTGCCATTTCTTTGCTCGACATCGTCTCAGTCGCCGCTTTCGAAGAGGTAACTTCCCCCCGCTCCATCTCATCCTTCGTTTTTTTAACCTGCTTCAAGAACAATTATTCCTTTTTATCGCTCCGTGGTTTGGGAGCTGCTGTTGTCGATGTACTGGTCGTTTTGTTCGTTTTGGTATCAATGTGCTAAAACATTCTGATATAGGGTATTTATGACTTGTCTGTCATGAACGCAGCATGCTATATTTGTGGTGTTTAGTTCGGGTTCATGGTGTATCATGTGTGGTAGTCCTGTTTGTTACGCTGCTCGTCTCGTGTTGTTTTCATTGTTTTAAGTTTGCAGTAACATAGGTCTTAATGTATTGTTCTTGGCTTTGTCTCGTTCTTTGGAGAACCACTGCTTGGATATTAGCCGTCTTACTTGGGTATTTCGTTTCGAGCTTAGCTTTCCGTTAAGTTTCTAATTATTCAAGTGGAAATGTTCCCATGACACAACATTGCCCTTGTATATTTGTGGAATGCGAATGAGGTCCCTTCTCCTCCTCGAAAAGCTTGTGATGGTCGAATTAAATTCGAATTTGTTGCAAACGTCGAATGCAGTGCTTTGATTGCCTGTTGGTTGCTCTGTTTCGTCTTTGTTTTTTTTGGCTTTCATCTTGATTTCTGTCTTCTCCCTCGATTGAGTATTGGCGTTTCAGCCTTATTAGACTGCCTATAGGCAGCATGATATGCTGTTTTTATTGTGTTTTTTTATGTCGATAATGGCCGCTGGTTCTTTAATAGCATTTAATCGCAAAGAAGCATATTAGGATTGGTTGTTGTCTTGTTCGTCGGATGATTTTGTTCTTGTCTTTGTTCGTTACTATTGTATTTAGAAATCTGTTTGGTTCGAGTGAGGTCACCCTAGTCGATTAACGTATCTAAGGATTTATTCATGCGAGTCACTCGTCTTCTAATACCATTGAAGACAGAGGGTAGAGCATGAATTTACTTTTTGTTTCTTTGGTTTATGTCATCTTATTGTCGGGTTTGTTTAAAGGTGAAAGGATGTCTTGAGTGTTGCGTTTGCTTAGATAAATCTTAACTCATTTAGAGATAACGTAGCAAGTTATTTCTGCATATATTTCTTTTCTTGATAAAATCACTTTCTTTAAACTTCCTATTTGTGCTGGTTGCGAAATTTGATTCACAAAAAGGGTGTTCATATTTCTTCCTCCTCTTAAGCCTATCGATAATTATGTCACATCGATTTTCATTTGATTAGCTCTCGGATCCTTTTTTTTCTCTCCTTTTATTTACGCGACGTCAAGTAGATTGTGTTGTTTTTGTCGCTCGGAGTATGAGCATTGACTTGTATTGATTGTTCAAGTTCATGAGATTATGCATATCAATTTGAAGTTAATTTGGCATATGAGTTTTCTTAACAGAAATCTCTCAAATATATGTTTTTAATTTCAAAATTTCTCTAAAAAAGGCATCTAATTCCAGCAGATTTCCAAGTATGCACTTTTATGATTCTTAGCTTAAAGTTGTCCTTAAAATTGCATGAATATTGGTTTTGTTGTTCTTGTGAATATTCGATTAATATTACGCATGAAGAGGCCCTTGTTATGCTTGTGTACTTTGTTTATTCTAATTATTAGTTTAAAATGTCAATCCTCACTTCATTTGTTTTTTTTTGACATGTGAAAACTCCCTGCTAGTCCATTACGGGACTCCATTCTCTTCCTTGTCTGTTGGAAGATCCATAAAGGGCTCAAAATCCCTTCCATCCGAGTCAAGGGAAACATGCCCGATTCGAAGTTCCATGAAGATCGAAGATAGTCGAAGGCGTCAAATCAGATGACCTCTTTATTTTTTTTTTTGCATTTTATTTGTAATGGGCATAAGCCCTTGCTGTTTTATTTTCCTTCTCTTGAATTTTTATTTGTATGTTTAGATTAGGACAGGTGGAAAATGGGTCGAAAACCCAAAAAAAGGTGGGTCCAATTTCGGTCAAGGCGAAAAGAACCCGAAGTTGGACCCAAATCTCTCTCTCTCTCTCCCTCTCTTTGTTAGTTGTTTTTTTTCGTTTTGTTTAATATCGTTTGTTTAGGATTGGAAGACTCCAAACCCCCATCGAACGCCTTCTATTTTGTCAAAATTTAAAACTATAATTTAAAACTTCAAAATGATTAGAGGTTTAAATTTGAAAGTTGCTTAGAGTTAAAGTTTAAAAGGTATAACTTTAACAGGATCTTAAACAATAAATATGTCAAAAAACTTGTAAAATTTGCCTAGATAAAAATCTTAAGAAGTTCAAAGATTCGCAAATGTTAAAATAAATAGTCAAATTGTTAATCACCAGAAAACCGTAGTAAACGGTGCGTCTTAGGTGCCTTCAATACCTTCCTAAGACGCTAATATGAATCCCGAACTCCCTAAATATATTTTCAAAACGATTTTTCTGTTTAAGTTGTTTTGAGAATGAGTTTTCTTAATTTTCTCAAAATTAAGTGGTGACTCCTAAAAGTAAAAAATTTCTTTGAAAATAAAACAAACTCTTTTCGAAATCATTTTCCGATAAAACAGAAATGGCGACTCTGCTGGGGAACAAAGGATTCTAACCTTAAAGACTAACTTTATTTGACTATTTGTAAATAACTGCTTATTTGTTTAAGTTATTCTAACTTTCTAGAAATTGCATTTTTACATGGCATAACTTCCGCCAAACGGAAATTAGATTGCATTAGGAAACGGAAGTTACGCGGCTTACCGCGACTTCTCTCAAAAATACCCCAAGAGCTCATTTGGGAGTATCGAACAAATAGTAAAAATGCGGTCATCCGGCGTTGTTCGATAGCTCCACCCCGATGTTTGTCCGACTCGGGTAACCGTCTATTTGAAAAACAACTCTAGAAAGCCTAAGATAGAGCGAAACCAAAACCGAAATTAGGCATTAGCCTAGGATGATTTAATACCCAAGGCGTATTAAGTCCATTTTAGTAGAAAACCGCCAAAATCACGTCTAAGGTCTTCGACCTCACGACGCATCATATTATGTAACATTCGAAATGTATGTGTGAAAACCAACTTGGGGGTAGGGGAAAATCTAACGAGTTTCTGTTTTTGAAATGGATCGTTTCCATAAGTTCAACATGGTTGTCTCCGCGCTGCCCCAACTTACAATGTGGCACAACGACTTAGACGGAGATCATAGGCGGACCCTCAACAAGTACGTAGGGGCTTTGACCGAGCTAATCAACATGGACGGTTGGCCAGAGTTGATCGAGTTTCTTACGGGGTACTGGGACAGTCAGAGGACGGTCTTCCGTTTTGGAACGGCTGAAATTACCCCTACATTAGAAGAGATAAGGGATTGCATAGACACCGTGGGCACGGGTCTAGAAAGAAGAGCCCGAAAACAAGAGGACGTTTTTATCCCCAACAAACCTTCTGTAGAGAACATCTCAGATTGGTTAGGGCTAAGGAATGACTTCACTTATTGGTGTCAAGATTCCTATGTGATGTTCAGGGACCTGTACATCAGATTCAGTCACGTGAGTTTCTATGCCGCGTATGATCGGGAGTTTAAGATTTCCTACAGGGAATGGAACGAGGTCCGCCCCTTGGCGTTTACCATAGCCTTGTTGGGAACAATGGTCTTCGCGCACGGCCCGAGTCTAAGCATCAACACCAGAGTCATAACGCTCGTCCATACGTTGTTCAAGGGATATGAAAATCAGGGAACAACAAAGTACTACTCCGTAGCTCCGGTCATATTGTCGGACATATATCGCGCTTTAGGTAAGTGCAAAGAAGGACATCGATATTTCCAGGGGTGTAATCTGCTCCTCCAATGGTGGATTCTCAGCCACTTGGCAAAAGGTGTTGGAACTCGAGAATTGCACACTCTCGACAACAAGAACACTCTCAAGGACCTGAACGACTTGTTGTTCTGGGAAATTATGAACAATCGGAGAACGAGAGGAAGATGGGCCCATATTTTATCTGAATTGAGAGAAGAGGACCTCCAATGGATGCTCGACCGTTTCATATCCAAGGAAGTTGTCGTGGAGAGTCGTAGATGTCTCGTGCTCCCTCTATCTGGCATTCGGGGAATTCGCCCTTACGCGTTATTCCGAGTCTTACGACAGTTCGGAAGAAAACAGACCGTGCCTAGAGAAGCGTATTATGACGCTTATGTGTACGACATTGGGGACGACAGAGTGGACGACGCTTCAGAAATGCTCAGAGAATGGAAGAACGCCAAGCGCATGGGTAAAGACACTATTGCCCCTGACCGTTTCAACGCTGGATACGATGAAGGTTATAAAGCATGGTTGAAGAGGGATATATAAAATATCTCCTTTCAGATTCAGCGTAGCTTTCGCAGTGTGACAGACAAGGAGGCCAAAGCAGTGGCCGAATTGCGAGAGTTAAAGGAGGAGGCTAATGAGGTATACGCCAAGTTCGTAGAAAATCAAGACTCTATTGAAAAGGCGACTCGAGAGATCGAAAGACTGAGGCAAGGTTATGACGAGTTTGACAGTTGGATCCAGCAAAAAATCGAGAGGATGCGATACGAGAGTCTGGAAGACAACGGGCGCCTGGGTGAAGGTTTTCTGTTGATGCTGAGGTACATGTTCCACAGCACAAAATGCAGATTGACGACGACGGAACAGGACAATCCGGAGTAGCATAGTGGACATCGCCCCTGCACGGGTTTTTCTTTGTTTGTATTTACACTACTTTAGCCCCTGCGTGGGCCTGACTTTGTTGCATTTTCTACTAGCCCCGTGGATTTGTCTATTTCCCTCTTGTGAACACTTTACTCATTATTAAATATTATTTTGGGGGGGGAATCATTTATTTGGTTTAAATTCACACGTACATCGTTCGAATGCGCTAGGCCTACCCTTGGCACAAAAGGGTCCCCATGCATATTTAGGACGCGATACATGTGTATTTAAATGCTTATGTGTTAAGTTTCTTTGAATGAGGGTGTCATAAACCCATTCCTAGCCAAAATTCTAAAGAGTATACAGAAGCCACTATTACAAATGTCCGACCAAAGTTCCCAAGTCTCAAGTTTCTCACACAAAAATCCATCTCCTATACCATAAATCCTGAATACCGCTCTATCGTCTCAGGAAAGGTGAATCATCGCTATGGACAAAGACAAGAACGTCCAGACAGAGCTCAGTGAGGAGTAATTGCGAGGAAAGATTGAGCGAGTCACTCGAGAAATTCAGAAGATTAAGGAGGAATGACTTAAAGTAGACATGACCATGGAAATCTACAAAGTTGCGTTCACGACCTTGGATGAGGATCTGGCGTCGCAAATAAAAAGAAAAAAGGAGGTTGAGATGGAAATCTAAAGCCTAAGAAAAAGGTTAAACATGCTTCGTTTGGAGGTGCACGAAGGAAAGGCAAGATAAGCAAAAATAGATATTGAGACTGCCGTATTGTTGGCCAGAAGTGTGGCACTCGATGAGGAATTGGCGACCCGTAGCAGCTTAAGGGGCGGAAAATACCTCGCCCGTGGCCAAGGAGCAGATAACAGAGGTCCCGACCATGAAATAATTGAGGAGGACGATGAGGAGGAAATCGTCTACAAGCCTCCATTTCCGACTGTTTGAAAGGAAAGGACTGACGCAGCCACAAGACGAGAAATCGCCAAAATGTTGTCTTGTAGGAATTTCAATGTTGTTTTTCAATTCCCTTGTAATCGCAATGAAAAAATGAATGAAAATATTTCATCCTATCCGAACTACGTTGGGCCTGAATTCTCCTTGTGAGATGCGTAGGCAGCCTTTCCCGGCCCGGCCCCTATCACTGAAAATTTTCATTGTCCCCCGTATTACAAAGATACGAAGATAAGATCAATGGGCGTCAAAAAGAAGCTGCAAGAAGACCATAGCTCAACGTGATTCAGCCTTCCCGAGATAGCGCTAAACAAACAAATTCCTGTTTGTTCAAAAATATATTTTCGTCCTCATTCGTGGGTTAAAATATCCTCAAACAGAGCAACTTGTGTGTTTATCTGTTTCTGTGCGATATTATGTATTTTGTACTCCGGATATGCACTAACAAATTTGCCTTTGAGTTGTTTCACCTCTCACGTACCTTTAACTGATCTGTGTCGATAAAAGCTGGCAGATCACCCCTACTTCACCAGATCAAAAGGTCCCGCAGATTCCTTCCCCGGACCAAACGCAAATACAGCCATGGGAGACAACAACGAGGAAGTCAGCCTCACAGATGTTGTGGTGGATCAGCCCACCGTGGCAGAGCAAAATGAGTTTATTGCGTAGCTGATGCAGCAGATAGCTTACATGAGGGTCGAGATGCAACGAAGGCAGGACACGCCTCCACCCGGATTCGGCCCCAATTTTATCGACGCAAGACCTCCTATGTACTTCCCCTCGTCCAACGTGGATCCAACTCAGAACCACCCATCGACACCCGTGCATAACCCGTCTGGGATAGATATGACAACCCAAAACCCCCAATACGCTTCAGTATCCTATCAAACTCCCTCACCGCTCCCAAACAACCCCCCACAAATGCCACCACACCCCCAAAACACTCAAACAGCCCCACCACTACAAAATCAGAACCAAAATCCTACCGCTTTCAACCCCCAGACACCGCATCCCCACTTGACCCAAAATACCAATCCCCAAGACTATTTGAAAAACTATCAAACTGCATAGAACGTCCCAAGCCCTTCCATAGCCCCACCCCTCCCAAAAAGAACCACATTCCAAGTCCCCGTCCCGGCCGAGCATGAAGTGCACGGTTCTGAGTTGGACCATTACGAGGAGCAAGAGAGAGAGTGTAGGGCGAGGGAAGAAGCGAAGATAGACATAAAGGAGGAGATCAAAAGGGCAATGAAAGAATTGCAATGCACTCCAGACGTCGCCAGATTGAGTTATGCGGAACTGTGCATCCACCCGGACTTGAACCTCCCTGAAGGGTTCAAAATCCCAAAGTTTGATACCTTCGGAGGGGTGGGCAAACCCATGGAACACTTAAGAGCATATTGCGACCAACTCGTGGGAGTTGGCAAAGATGAAGCGTTGCTGATGAGGTTGTTCAGCCGGAGCCTGTGCGGTGAGGCCCTTGGAATGGTTCACATCACACGAAACTCGACAATGGTCTAGTTGGAGCGCACTAGCCAAATATTTCATTGATAGATTTGCGTACAACGTCGAGATAGTCCCCGATCAGTACTCCTTGGAGAAAATGAAGCAGAAATCCATAGAGAGCTATCAGGAATTCGCATACAGATGGAGGAAAGAGGCAGCAAGGGTGAGGCCTCCGATGACAGAGAAGGAGATTGTAGAGGTGTTTGTACGGGTGCAGGAGCCCCAGTACTATGACAGAATCATCTTGTTAATCGGCGCCAAGTTCGCCGAGATAGTCAAAGTGGGTGAGACTATCGAAGATGGCCTGAAGTCGGGGAAGATAGCCCGAGTGTCCGCATCGCTTGAATCTCTCGGACTGGTGAGGAAGAAGAGAGAGGAGGTTGCCGCTATCTCATACGGGGCAAGAAAGGTTCCCAGAAACTTACCACGTCCTCAAGACCGCTCCAAGCCTCCATCAAAGTCTCATCAAGCCTATCGTTTACAATCAAATCATTCCGGCCACTACAATGCTGCCCCCACTTATCCAGATGCCCAAATTTTATCATATCAAAATCCACCCCCAAATCTCCAAAGTTTCCCCTCCGTGTACCCAAATTACCCCCAGTCATATCAAATTCCTCCCCCTTACCAGAATATCGCTCCCAGCTGCGCTAATGTACAACCAAGCTATCGAGCACCTTCCCCCGTATATCAAATCCAAACCCCAGCATATCAAAGCCCCCTCCCAAATTACCAAGTTCCAGTGCCAAACTACCACACAAATCCCTACCCCAGAACCCAAGCTCCACGCCCAAATGCTCGCATTTATCAACAAGTCCCTCCCCCTCAGCAGAGTGGGTATGATCCCTCTCGCCCCAGGTTTGAGAAGAAGCCCTCCAGAAACTTCACCGCATTGGCTGAAAGCAGAACCAAGTTGTTCGAAAGATTATCCGCGGCCGGATACATCCACCCTGTGGGGACCAAGCCCGTGGATGTCAACTCCAGATTCTACAAACCGGCAGAGATGTGCTTATCATTCCAACAGTGTTGGACATGATACAGAAGACTGTATCAATCTCAAGCACAAGATCCAGGATTTGATCGACCAGGAAGTGGTCTCCCTGCAGCCTGCGGCGCCGAACGTCAATACCAATCCATTGCCGAATCATGGGGGTGGGAACATCAACATGATAGAAATAGACAAAGGCGAGTGTGAAATAAAGAGAATTACTCCTGTTGTTCAAGAAAACTTGGAAAAGTCTGTCGCTTCTTTGAACGTCAGGGAAAAAGGAGAGTTCGTTATTCTGACACCTGCAAAGGCTGTTGCCTTGATGCCCTCAAATACTCTCTCCAAACTCAAGTTTGTCATAGAAACGACCGTGGCTCAAGGCATGACTAGATCTGGCAGATGCTACACTCCTTATGAGATTGATCTCGGAGGACCAAAGAAAGATCATGCCAAGAGACCCATAAGTGAAGCAGAAGCCGAGGAGTTCTGGATAAGAATGCAGCCTTAAGATTACTCCATCGTCAAGCACTTGGAGAAGACTCCAGCCCAGATTTCTGTGTGGGCCCTACTGATGAGCTCCTGGTCCCACAGACAGGCTTTGATGAAAGCTTTGGATCACACGTATGTGCCCTTAGGTACGAGCAGCGACAATGTAGCTACCATGATTCACCAAGTCATTCGGGGACACCGCATCAGTTCCTGCGATGATGAATCGCCGGCCGAAGGGAGGTCCCATAACAAATCTCTACACATCACCGTGATATGCCGCAGAAAGATTGTCAATCGTGTTTTGGTAGACGACGGATCTAGTTTGAACATATGCCCCTGTCCACGTTAAAGCAGCTGAGGTTTGACCTCGGGAAGTTGGAGAAAAACCAGGTTAATGTGAGAGCATTCGACGGTGTGCAGAGAGACACATTAGGAGCGGTAAACTTGACCATCCAAATGGGCCCCGCGGAGTTCGAGGCAAAGTTCCAGGTGTTGGATATCGACACCAGTTATAACCTTCTTTTGGGAAGGCCATTCATTCACATGGATGGAGCCATCCCCTCCACTCTTCACCAAGTGATGAAACTAGTATGGAAAAATGAATAACTAGTTATTCACGGTGAAAGGAGCCACTCAGGCAAGCAGGTGACGGACTTGGACGAGACGCCGCAAAGTTTGGATTTTTAAACGGTGGAGTTGGTAAATTCCACCGATAAGGGTTTGGCCCCGCAGACTCCCATGCCGGCCGTGTACAGAATGATTGCCACGGTAATGCTACAGAGCGGATTCGAACTAGGTTTCGGATTAGGAAGAAGTTCCCGAGGGATGATCGAGCCAGTTCCGGTCCTTGCTACAGGATCAAAGTATGGTTTGGGGTACATCTCCACAGATGATGATGTGAAGATGAAGAGGAAAAAGGATCAAAAGTTTACTAAGCCGATCCCGCATCTCTATCAATCCTTTCCAATCCAGGAGCATGCCGAGCCTGAAGACAGCGGGGAAGGAATCTGTGACCTTTTCAAGGAGATTAACACTATTATCGAGGAGCATGTCGAGCCAGCTGGCATTCGTGATGCTGAACCAGGGGAGATGCTGCAGAATTGGACTTCCACACCAATCCTGATGTCCCACACTCTGTGGTAGAAAGGAGTTATATTATGCATACCAAAATCGGTGGTCGTCCAGAAGAGGCTTGAGACCCACCATTTCTGCATTTTTCCTGATTTGGAATTTTGTTGTGATGTTTAAAAGGCGACATGGCCCTGTGCCAGGACCCAAGTTTGCATTTTGTTTTATTTAAATGAAAGCCTCCTTATTTTGACTTTGTTTATTTAATTGCTTGTTATATTTTACTTTCCTAATTTTGTCTGTTTATGATTTCAGTAACGTAAGTTACAAACCTGCCAATGTCATGTCATTTCATGAGCTAATTGAGCAAAATGAGGCAAATGACGACGAGGTTGACGACTACAACGAAGAAAGTGGGGAACCGGACTATGTGACAGAAGAATTTTGACAATTCGAGAATCAACATATAGCGAATCTGGAGGAAACGGAGACGGTGAATTTGGGAGATTCAGAATGTGTCAAAGAGGTTAAGATCAGCACTCACCTGAATGAAACTCGGAAGGAGAGCCTGGTTCATTTGCTTGCCGAATACAGTGATGTGTTTGTTTGGGAGGTCGGTGACATGCAGGGGTTGAGTACTGATGTCGTATCTCATAAGTTGCCTATCAACCCAGGGTTCGAGCCGGTAAAACAAAAGACTCAGAAATTCAAGCCTGAACTGAGTTTGAAGATTAAGGAGGAAATCACCAAGCAGATAGAGTATCGATTGGCAGAAGTAACACAATATCCAACCTAGTTGGCAAATGTCGTTCCGGTCGCCAAGAAAGATGGAAAAATCAGGATTTGTGTTGATTACAGAGATCTCAACAAGGCTAGTCCAAAGGATGATTTTCCGTTGCCAAATATCCATATTTTGATTGAAAACTGTGCCAAACATGAGATGCAGTCATTTGTGTACTGTTATGCAGGTTATCACCAAATTTTGATGGATGAAGAAGATGCAGAAAAAACGGCATTCATCACGCCTTGGGGTGTGTATCAGTACAGGGTAATGCCGTTCGGCCTCAAGAGCGTCGGTGCTACTTACATGAGAGCCATGACGACTATATTCCATGACATGATCCTTAAAGAGATTGAAGTGTACGTGGATTACGTCATAATCAAATCCCGCGAGAGTTCGGATCATTTGACACACCTGAGAAAATTCTTTGAACGTTTGTGTCGGAAGAATTTGAAGCTAAATCCCGCCAAGTGTGCTTTTGGAGTCCCAGCTGGGAAGTTGTTGGGGTTTATAGTCAGCAGAAGGGGTATTGAGCTCGACCCTTCCAAGATTAAAGCGATTCAAGAGTTACCTCCACCGAAAACGAGAAAAGAGGTGATGAGTTTCTTGGGGAGGTTTAACTATATCAGCTGTTTTATAGCACAATCGACAGTGGTATGTGAGCCTACTTTCAAGTTGCTGAAGAAAAACGCCCCGACTAAGTGGACTGAGGAGTGCCAGACTGCTTTCGACGCTATCAAGAGCTACTTGTCGAATCCACCGGTGTTGGTTCCGCTGCGGGAAGGGAGTCCTTTGTTGCTGTATTTGTCTATTTCGGATAGTTCCTTTGGATGTATACTTGGTCAACACGACGAGACAGGGAAGAAAGAAAGGGCTATCTACTACATAAGCAAGAAATTTTCTCCGTACGAGTCTCGCTACACTTTGCTGGAGAGATCATGATATGCTCTGACGTGGCTTGCACAGAAATTTAGACACTATTTGTCATCGTATACTACATATCTTATCTCCAAAATGGATCCATTGAACTACATTTTCCAGAAAGCAATGCCGACCGGAAAGTTAGCTTAATGGCACATGCTGCTGAGTGAGTTTGATATCGTGTACGTGACTCAGAAGGCAATAAAAGCACAAGCTTTGGGTGATCATCTTGCGGAAAATCCCGTTGACGAAGAATATGAACCTCTCAAGACATATTTTCACGATGAAGAAGTGTCATTTGTGGGTGAAGATATTTCTGAAGCGTACCCAGGTTGGAGATTATTCTTTGACGGAGCGGCGAATCACCAGGGTAAAGGGGTTGGAGCAGTCTTGGTATCAGAATCTGGTCAGCACTATCCTATGGAAGCTA
The DNA here is from genome assembly GCA_027705065.1 of Solanum peruvianum. Lineage (NCBI taxonomy): Eukaryota > Viridiplantae > Streptophyta > Magnoliopsida > Solanales > Solanaceae > Solanum > Solanum peruvianum. The sequence continues at coordinate 44,346,581 of JAKWJD010001759.1, read as the reverse complement.
AGCTACGATTCAATTGCACAAACAACATGGCTGAATACGAAGCTTGTGTTCTTGGTTTGAAAATGGCCATTGACATGAATGTTTACGAGTTGCTGGTTATTGGAGATTCAGACCTTTTGATTCATCAGGTTCAAGGTGAATGGGCTGTGAAGAACCCAAAAATTATACCTTATGTACAGTGTGTGCAGAATCTGTGCAAAAGGTTTCGCAAGATCGAGTTCAGACACACTCCCAGAATACAAAATGAGTTAGCTGATGCTCTTGCCACCATCGCTTCAATGATCAAACATCCGGATACTGATTACATCGACCCACTGGATATAGAGTTGAAGGAACTTCCAGTCCATTGTTCACACGTTGAATCAGAACCAGACGGTTTGCCTTGGTATTTTGATATAAAGAGATACTTGGAGACTGGACATATCCAGAAGACGCTACATCTAATCAAAAGAAGTCGATACGTCATATGGCTCTCAATTTTTTTCTGAATGGAGAAGTCTTGTATAGGAGGACTCCAGATTTGGGTCTTTTAAGATGCGTGGATGCTGCTGAAGCTGTGAAGCTTATTGAACAGATACACGCTGGGGTTTGTGGTACCCACATGAACGGGCTTACTTTGGCAAGAAAGGTTCTTCGAGCCGGTTATTTCAGGATGACTATGGAGAATAACTGTAGCAAATTCGTGCAAAAATGCCACAAATGTCAAGTGCACGACGATCTGATACGGGTGCCACCTCACGAACTTAATGCTATGAGTTCACCTTGGCCATTTGTAGCTTGGGGAATGGATGTCATCGGTCCTATAGAATCAACTGCTTCTAATGGACACAGATTCATTTTCGTTGCCATTGATTATTTCACCAAGTGGGTGGAAGCAACCTCTTACAAGTCGGTAACCAAGAAAGTGGTGGCCGACTTTGTTTGCAACAATCTGATATGCAGATTTGGAGTTCCAGAATCCATTATTACTGATAACGGTGCAAATCTCCACAGTCATCTGATGAAAGAGATATGTGAACAATTTAAGATCATTCATCGAAAGTCAACTGCATATCGCCCCCAATTGAACGGAGATGTAGAGGCCGCCAACAAGAATATCAAGAAGATTTTGAGGAAAATCATTGACAAACAGCGAGGTTGGCATGAAATGTTGCCATATGCATTGCTAGGTTATCGAACCACGGTCAGAACATCGACTGGGGCTACTCCATACTTGCTAGTATATGGAACAGAGGCAATCGTGCCCGTTGAAGTCGAGATACCGTCATTAAGGATCATCTAAGAAGCTAAGTTAAGCAACGCTGAGTGGGTTAGCAAATGGATTGATCAACTAGTTTTGATTGATGAGAAGAGAATGGTCGCTGTTTGCAATGGCCAGTTGTATAGACAGAGAATTACTCTCGCTTTTCACAAAAGAGTAAAGGCCAGAAATTTTGAAGTTGGTCAGTTGGTCCTTAAGCGTATTTTTCCTCATCAAGACGAGTACAAAGGAAAGTTCGCACCAAACAAGCAAGGTCCGTACATGGTTCGTAAAGTACTATCTGGAGGTGCTTTGGTCCTGTCAGAGATGGATGGCGCTGTGTGGCCCAAGCCTATCAACTCGGATGCTGTCAGGAGATACTATGCGTGAAGTTCCATTTTTTGCATTTTTCTGTTATTTACTTGTAATCGTTCTGTTTGCTTGTTTTTGTTCAAATTTGAATTACTATCCCTCTTGTAACGAACTACGTCTGACCTGAATTCTCGAGAACGAGATACGTAGGTGGCCTATGTCAGCTTCGGTCACGCCATTTACCCCCCCCCTTTAATCATTTCTTTGTATCTGAACTACGTTCGACCTGAATTCTCAAGAATGATATACGTAGGCGGCCTTTGTCGGCCTCGGTCGATTTTCTTTGTAAATTTTATTCTTGTTAACCTTTAAGGGGAACTACGTTTGACCTGATTCCTGCCTCAACGGGATACGTAGGCGCCACAAAGGCTCGGTCATATCCCTCGTAAGTTCTATTTTCTTCTTTTACAATAGAATAGGGAAGGAATTTTTGAGAGGGACTCAAAACTTCTCCAGAAGGAACCTTCTCTTCAGCGAGTCAAACTAAAGACATTTCGAGATCTGCAACTGGGACAGAATTTTTCAGAAGATCTCAAAACTTAATCTTAACTTGCCTTTAATTTGAATTATTTTCAAGGTTATGATTCATGTTATGAATGATTTTGAAGTACTGAGAAGTAGTTTAAAGTGTTTAGAATTAAAAGGAGTGAACATACACTTTAAATGAGCTTAAATGGAGAAACTGGGGTAAACTGGATGGGGCAGGTGACCCTGCGGCTATGGGTGGCACAGGAAGACAACCCATGAATTACAAATAAGGGTTTGGGGTACTCTAGCAGGCGCGTCGGCCATGCCCCATCCCAGAAAATTGTCTGAACGTCCTTGCTTGTTTTGTCAGCCTAACTCGCCTAAAATCAAACAGTTTCTTCCCCAATCACATGTATTCGACTAATTAACACAATTACTCCATAATTTAATGAAAACATTACTCAAATTACTCAATTTCATATCAAGAATTCATCAAGAACCCAACACAACATGATTTTGAATGAACCTCAAGAACTCTTATCAAGAACTCTAATCTTTACACTTTAAGAATAAAATATCGCTGAAAAATAACATGATTGGAATGTGAGTGAATTAACCCACTGTAATGACCTGTTTAGTCATTTTGAGCAACAGATTTTATTTCTGGAAAAACTGGTTGGGACGACGGATGTAACGACGGACCGTCGTGGTCACGACGGCCCGTCGAGGAGGTTTCGTTCCATGACACTTAGAATTCTAAAATTGGATACTGAAAATCGACTCTCTGTAAATTGTGACGGACCTGCAGGACGTGCCGTCACATCCACGACGAACCATCGTGAGTTCCCGTTGCAAAACACTTCAACTTTTGAGAATTTGGTATAAGAAACGAGTTTCTGACTGTCAGGACGGAGGTGCAGGACGGACCGTCACAGGGGTGACGGGCCGTCACAGCTCACCTGGATATTGGGAGGCTGCGACGACCTGCGTGACGGACCGTCGCAGGCACGACGGGCCGTCACAGGTTGCGCAAATCCCAGGCAGAATGGGATTTCTTCACACGTTTTAAGGGACGTTTTGGACTATTCTTTCCTTAATTACAAAGATTGAGGGTTTATATTAATAACTCAAATCCTTAAGGGATAAAAGAGGTAACTTTGGGTTAACTAGTGGGGTTTTATTGTCCTCTTTTACACTTAATTATATGTTAATTAGGGTAAGAGAAAGAGGGTTTGAATAAAACAAATAGAAAGAACAAGAGAGAAAGAAAGGGAGATCGAACGAGAGAGGAGAAACGAAGAGGAATAACAAAGCTTGAGGATTAGCTTGATTGATCAATTCTTCGGTGGAGGTAGGTTATGGTGTCATGCTATTCGTAGTAGACTCTTAATAGCGCATGATATGTATTGGTAGTATTGTAAACCTGTCTATATGCTTAATTGTATGCTTGCATGAATATGATTATGTGACTTTGATAAAACAAGCATGATGAAAAACATCGAATCCCAAATCTTGAAAGAAACTTTAATCTATGTTATTAATGATGATGCCTTGGTATAAAAGAAGGCTTGATGAATTGAAGTAATGGGATTGGTGATGCCTTGGTATAGAGAAGGCTTGATGAATGAATTGAATGAGGTTAGTGGATCGGAGTGTCACATTCCGACACATAGTATTAGTGGATCGGAGTGTCACGTTCCGACACATAGTAATAGTGGGACGGGTGTCACGAACCGACACGTAGAATTAGGGGATCGGAGTGTCACGTACCGACACATATAGGGGATCGGAGTGTCACGTACCGACACATATAGGGGATCGGAGTGTCACGTTCCGACACATATAGGGGATCGGAGTGTCACGTACCGACACATAGTGGTAGGGGATCGGAGTGTCACGTACCGACACAAGAGGAAGAAAGATAATGAATCTTGAAAGATGATAATATACTCAACATAATGAACTTAATTCCCAAATGAGTATGGTATTGAGGCTTGAGCCCTCATGGATGAACTTGATGGTATTTATTGACGATTATAATACTTGTTGTTGCTACATGTTGAGTTTATAGTTGATTTATAATATTACTTGATATATATTATCTTCTATTTTGAGTTGGCCGATGATATCTACTTAGTACTTGTGGTTGTACTGATCCCCTACTTTTATGTTTCCTTCTTTGTTATTTATAAAATGTAGCAAACGTTCCGTCAACTTCAACACAACAGTAACTCGAGCCAGTTTTTGTCATACCGGATCTTCAGGGTGAGCTAATGCTTCTAGCTTAGACTGGGTCTTCTTCTTCAAGTCTTGATGCCTTGAACTTCCGGCATGGACTAACTTTTTAGTTATTTTTGTTCTTAGACATTCCTAGCTTAGTAATTTGAGATAGATGTTCTTGTGATGATGACTTCCAGATTTTGGGGATATTAATAATAGTCTGAATTGTTTTAATAATGAGTTTAAGTCTTCCGCATTATTTTCTGTTGATATATCTTGAAATGTTAAGGGTTAGTTTGGTTGGTTCGCTCACATAGGAGGGTGGATGTGGGTGCCAGTCGCGTCCCCGATTTGGGTCGTGACAAACTTGGTATCAGAGCATTAGGTTCGTTGGTCTCATCACACAAGAACAGGTCTAGTAGAGTCTTAAGGAACGGTAGGGGGACGCCTTTACTTTTCTTTGAGAGGCTATAAGACTTCAGGAAAATTCCATTCTTTCATTCTTCTTTCGTGCTACTACTTGAGTCCAATTGGTATCTAGGTGATACAAATTGGTATCTGACCATCTTCATTCTATTTCGCAGATGGTTAGAACTAGAGCAACGACCGCACCAGCAGAAACAACGGAAAGACAAGAAACGACTGAGCCAGCCACTGGGGCTGTAGCTCGAGGAAGAGCAGTGGCAAGAGGCCGTGGGAGAGGTCGTGGGAGGAAGTCCTCTAGAGGAAGAGGACGAGCCCCTAGCCCATCTGATACTAGGGCGGTGACTCCTCCACCGACCGAGGATGTGATAAGAGAGGGTGAGGAAGGGGAGAATGAACAAGTGTAAAATGAGGAAATGCCACCCCAACCTACCCCAGAGATGATCAACCAGGTACTTGCTTATCTTAGCGGGTTATCCGATCAGGGTCAGGCACCTCCAGTGGTTTCTGCACCAACACCTCCGGTTTCAGAGATACGACATGCGGCTACTATGGCTCCCCGCATGGATGCATCATTGGGAATAGGCACATTTCCACGTCTGACTACAGGGCCTATTATGACAAATGATCAGCATGAACTTTTCAGTAAGTTCTTGAAATTGAAACCTCCAGTCTTTAAGGGTGCAGAATCAGAGGATGCCTACGATTTTCTGGTTGATTGTCATGAGCTACTATACAAGATGGGGATAGTAGAACGGTTTGGCGTTGAGTTCGTAAGCTATCAATTTCAAGGGAACGCCAAAATGTGGTGGCAATCACATGTTGAGTGTCAACCAACAGAGGCACCACCTATGACTTGGGAATCATTCTCTACCCTGTTCATGGAGAAGTATATCCCAAGGACTTTGAGAGATAGAAAAAGGGATGAGTTCTTGAGTCACGAGCAAGGGAGGATGACGGTTAACGCATATGAGGCCAAATTCCGTGCATTATCAAGGTATGCCACCCAGCTTTGTTTCAGTCCACAAGAACGGATCCGCCGTTTTGTGAAGGGGTTGAGGTGAGAATTGCGAATTTCAGCATTACAGATAGCGGCAACGGCAACATCCTTCCAAGAGGTGGTAGACTTTGTGATAGAGGTGGAAGGAGTGAAACCAGATGACTTCACCACGACATCGACATCAAAAAGGTTTCGAAGGGGAGGTGAGTTTAATTGTTCTTACTCTAGAGGACAGAACTCCGGAGGTCACTCAGTTCGACCAATTCAGTCTTCACTACAGACTGTAGTTGGGGGTCCACCTCAGAACGGTCAACACTACTCCGAGAGACCTATGCCTGACTCCAGAGAGTGCTATGGATGTGGGGAGATTGGACATATTAGGAGGAATTGTCCAAAACAGAGTTACAGACCCGCGATAGCTAGAGGTAGAGGTGGTCATGGTAGAGGCCGCTTTTCTGGAGGACGTGGTGGTCGAGGTAATGGTGGTCACCAAAACGGCAGGGGTGATGGGCAAAATGGAGCCACTACTACGCAACATGGTAGGGGCAACGGACAGACAAATAATGGGGCCCATTGCTACGCTTTCCCTGGGAGATCTGAAGCGGAGGCATCAGATGCTGTCATCACAGGTAACCTTTTGATTTGTGATTTCATGGCTTCCGTATTGTTTGATCCTGGATCCACGTTTTCATATGTATCTTCATCATTTGCTAATGGTCTAAAATTACATTGTGAATTACTTGACATGCCTATTCGTGTTTCTACTCCGGTGGGTGAGTCGGTGATAGTTGAAAAGGTATATAGGTCTTGTTTGGTGAATTTTGTGGGGAGCAACACTTATGTAGATTTGGTTATTCTAGAAATGGGTGACTTTGATGTAATTCTGGGTATGACTTGGCTTTCTCCGAATTTTGCGATTTTGGATTGTAATGCTAAAACTGTGACGTTAGCCAAGCCTGGGGCAGATCCGTTAGTGTGGGAGGGCGACTACACTTCCAATCCGGTGCGTATCATCTCCTTTCTTTGTGCTAAGAAAATGGTGAGTAAAGGGTGTTTAGCTTTCTTGGCACATCTCAAGGATGACACTGCTCAAGTATCTTCGATTGAGTCAGTTTCGGTAGTCCGTGAGTTTTTGGATGTGTTCCCTGCAGATCTTCCTGGTATGCCACCAGATAGGGATATAGACTTCTGCATTGATTTGGAACCAGGTACTCGCCCCATTTCTATACCCCCTTATAGAATGGCTCCCGTAGAGTTAAGAGAGTTAAAGGCACAACTTCAAGAGTTGTTGAGCAAAGGCTTCATTAGACCAAGTGCATCTCCTTGGGGTGCTCCGGTCTTGTTTGTAAAGAAGAAGGATGGGAGCTTTCGAATGTGCATAGATTACGGACAGTTGAACAAAGTAACTATTAAGAACAAGTACCCCATTCCTCGCATTGATGACTTGTTCGATCAGTTACAAGGTGCTTGTGTCTTCTCAAAAATAGACTTGAGGTCCGGTTATCACCAATTGAAAATACGCGCAACGGATGTGCCAAAGACTGCTTTTCGGACTAGGTATGGGCATTATGAATTTGTAGTGATGTCCTTTGGTCTTACGAATGCCCCTGCTGCTTTCATGAGCTTGATGAATGGGATTTTTAAGCCATATTTGGACCTCTTTGTGATCGTATTTATAGATGATATATTGGTATACTCTAAAAGTAAGAAGGAACATGAGGAGCATTTGAGAATTGTATTGGAAATGTTGAGGGAGAAAAAGCTTTATGCCAAGTTCTCTAAGTGCGAGTTTTGGCTAGATGCGGTGTCCTTCTTGGGGCATGTAGTCTCTAAGGAAGGAGTGATGGTGGATCCTTCTAAGATTGAAACAGTGAAGAATTGGGTAAGACCCACTAATGTGTCAGAAATACGGAGTTTTGTTGGGTTAGCTAGCTACTACCGCCGATTTGTCAAGGGATTCTCTTCTATTGCTTCCCAATTGACGAACTTGACTAAGCAGAATGTTCCATTTGTATGGTCGGATGAGTGTGAGGAAAGCTTTCAGAAGCTTAAGACCTTGTTGACTACCGCACCTATCCTTACCTTGCTAGTGGAAGGTAAGAATTTCATTGTCTATTGTGATGCATCCTATACGGGTTTGGGTGCAGTGCTAATGCAAGAGAAGAACGTGATTGCTTATGCTTCAAGACAATTAAAAGTGCATGAACGTAACTATCCAACTCATGACTTGGAATTGGCCGCGGTAGTCTTTGCCTTGAAGCAATGGAGGCATTATTTATATGGGGTTAAGTGTGAAATCTATACGGATCATCGTAGTCTACAGTATGTCTTTACCCAGAAAGATTTGAACTTGAGACAAAGGAGATGGATGGAACTACTGAAGGACTACGACATCACTATTTTGTATCATCCGGAAAAGGAGAATGTTGTGGCAGATGCTTTGAGTAGAAAGGAGGGAAGCATGGGAAGTCTAGCTCACTTGCAAGCTTCTAGACGCCCATTGGCTAGAGAAGTGCAGATTCTGGCTAATGACCTCATGATATTAGAAGTAAATGAGAAGGGAGGATTGTTAGCTTGTGTAGAGGCAAAATCTTCTTTCCTTGATCTGATTAAGGGGAAACAGTTTGATGATGAGAAGCTAGGTCGAATCCGAGATAAAGTGTTACAAGAGGAGGCTAAAGAAGCAACAATTGATGCGGAAGGTGTTTTGAGGATTAAGGGAAGGGTATGTGTACCCCGCGTCGATAATTTGATCAACACTATTCTGATAGAGGTTCATAGTTCAAGGTATTCTATACATACGGGTGCAACCAAGAAGTATCGCGACCTAAAGCAACACTTCTGGTGGAGTAGAATGAAGCGTGATATTGTTGACTTTATTGCCAAGTGTCCAAACTGTCAACAAGTGAAATATGAACACCAAAGGCCCGGAGGAACACTTCAGAGAATGCCCATTCCTGAATGGAAGTGGGAGAGAATCGCAATGGACTTTGTGGTTGGTCTTCCAAAGACGATGGGTAAGTATGACTCCATTTGGGTGATTGTTGATAGGTTAACTAAGTCTACTCATTTCATTCCGGTCAAGGTGACTTACAATGCAGAGAAGTTAGCCATGATCTATATCTCAGAAATCGTTCGACTGCATGGGGTTCCACTATCCATCATATCAGATAGAGGTACGCAGTTTACTTCTAAGTTTTGGAAAACATTGCATGTTGAATTGGGTACTAGGTTGGACCTTAGCACTGCATTTCACCCTCAGACTGATGGTCAGTCTGAGCGAACGATTCAAGTGTTAGAGGATATGCTTCGTGCATGTGTGATAGAGTTTGGTGGCCATTGGGATAGCTTCTTACCTTTGGCAGAGTTTTCATACAATAATAGCTATCACTCCAGTATTGATATGGCCCCATTTGAAGCGTTGTATGGGAGGAGGTGTAGATCTCCCATTGGGTGGTTTGATGCATTTGAGGTTAGACCTTGGGGTACTGACCTCTTGAGGGATTCGTTAGATAAGGTGAAGCGCATTCAAGAAAAGCTTCTAGCGGCGCAAAGTAGACAAAAGGAGTATGCAGACCGGAAGGTTAGAGACTTGGAGTTCATGGAAGGTGAACAAGTCTTGTTGAAGGTTTCACCCATGAAAGGGGTGATGCGGTTTGGTAAAAGAGGTAAGTTAAGTCCAAGGTATATTGGACCATTTGAAGTGCTTAAGCGAATAGGGGAGGTGGCTTATGAATTAGCCTTGCCCCCAGGGCTGTCCGGAGTGCATCCGGTATTTCACGTATCCATGTTGAAAAGATACCACGGAGATGGAAACTACATCATCCGTTGGGATTCAGTTTTGCTTGATGAGAATTTGACTTATGAGGAGGACCCAGTTGCTATTCTAGATAGAGAGGTTCGCAAGTTGAGGTCGAGAGAGATTGCATCCATCAAAGTTCAATGGAAGAATCGACAGGTTGAAGAAGCTACTTGGGAGAAGGAGGCAGATATGCAAGAAAAATACCCACATCTGTTTACAGATTCAGGTACTCCTTTTCGCCATTGTTTTTCTTCTTTTGATCGTTCGGGGACGAACGATGGGTAAATTGGTATCTATTGTAATGACCTGTTTAGTCGTTTTGAGCAACAGATTTTATTTCTGGAAAAATTGGCTGGGACGACGGATGTAACGACGGACCGTCATGGTCACGACGGCCCGTCGAGGAGGTTTCGTTCCATGACACTTAGAATTCTGAAATTGGATACTGAAAATCGACTCTCTGTAAATTGTGACGGACCTGCAGGACGTGCCGTCACATCCACGACAAACCGTCGTGAGTTCCCGTTGCAAAACACTTCAACTTTTGAGAATTTGGTATAAGAAACGAGTTTCTGACCGTCAGGACGGAGGTGCAGGACGGACCGTCACAGGGGGGTGACGGGCCGTCACAGCTCACCTGGATTTTGGGAGGCTGCGACGACCTGCGTGACGGACCGTCGTAGGCACGACGGGCCGTCACAGGTTGCGCAAATCCCAGGCAGAATGGGATTTCTTCACACGTTTTAAGGGACGTTTTGGACTATTCTTTCCTTAATTATAAAGATTGAGGGTTTATATAAATAACTCAAATCCTTAAGGGATAAAAGAGGTAACTTTGGGTTAATTAGTGGGGTTTTATTGTCCTCTTTTACACTTAATTATATGTTAATTAGGGTAAGAGAAAGAGGGTTTGAATAAAACAAATAGAAAGAACAAAGAGAGAAATAAAGGGAGATCGAACGAGAGAGGAGAAACGAAGAGGAATAACAAAGCTTGAGGATTAGCTTGATTGATCAATTCTTCGGTGGAGGTAGGTTATGGTTTCATGCTATTCGTAGTAGACTCTTAATAGCGCATGATATGTATTGGTAGTATTGTAAACCTATCTATATGCTTAATTGTATGCTTGCATGAATATGATTATGTGACTTTGATAAAACAAGCATGATGAAAAACATCGAATCCCAAATCTTGAAAGAAACTTTAATCTATGTTATTAATGATGATGCCTTGGTATAAAAGAAGGCTTGATGAATTGAAGTAATGGGATTGGTGATGCCTTGGTATAGAGAAGGCTTGATGAACGAATTGAATGAGGTTAGTGGATCGGAGTGTCACGTTCTGACACATAGTATTAGTGGATCGGAGTGTCACGTTCCGACACATAGTATTAGTGGGACGGGTGTCATGAACCGACACATAGAATTAGGGGATCGGAGTGTCACGTACCGACACATATAGGGGATCGGAGTGTCACGTACCGACACATATAGGGGATCCGAGTGTCAAGTTCCGACACATATAGGGGATCGGAGTGTCACGTACCGACACATAGTGGTAGGGGATCGGAGTGTCACGTACCGACACAAGAGGAAGAAAGATAATGAATCTTGAAAGATGATAATATACTCAACATAATGAACTTAATTCCCAAATGAGTATGGTATTGAGGCTTGAGCCCTCATGGATGAACTTGATGGTATTTATTGACGATTATAATACTTGTTGTTGCTACATGTTGAGTTTATAGTTGATTTATAATATTACTTGATATGTATTATCTTCTATTTTGAGTTGGCCGATGATATCTACTCAGTACTTGTGGTTGTACTGACCCCCTACTTTTATGTTTCCTTCTTTGTTATTTATAAAATGCAGCAAACGTTCCGTCAACTTCAACACAACAGTAACTCGAGCCAGTTTTCGTCATATAGGATCTTCAGGGTGAGCTAATGCTTCTAGCTTGGACTGGGTCTTCTTCTTCAAGTCTTGATGCCTTGAACTTCCGGCATGGACTAACTTTTTAGTTATTTTTGTTCTTAGACATTCCTAGCTTAGTAATTTGAGATAGATGTTCTTGTGATGATGACTTCCAGATTTTGGGGATATTAATAATAGTCTGAATTGTTTTAATAATGAGTTTAAGTCTTCCGCATTATTTTCTGTTGATATATCTTGAAATGTTAAGGGTTAGTTTGGTTGGTTCGCTCACATAGGAGGGTGGATGTGGGTGCCAGTCGCGTCCCCGATTTGGGTCGTGACACCCACTCTATGGAATCTAACATACCTCTTAGGGTTAAAACCATGGTTAAAATCCGCAACTAAACTCAAGAACGTCAATGAACGCCTGCATCTTTTCATCTTTTCTCCTCTTTTTTCTTCTTTTCTCTTCTTGCCTCTTCTTGAACTCTCAACTAAAACATTAAGTGTATATTAGGATATAAAACTGAACCTAAAAGTATTATAACCCTAAAATATGACAAAAATGAATTAAATCTAATTGGGTAAGAAAAGGACTAAAACACCCCTCACTACTTTCCGCTAACTTTTCTTAACTGGACAACCTAAGACCATCTCCAACCCACCTCTATTTTACGCTCCATTCTCTATATTTGGAAGTAAAATAGAGAATTGACACTCCAAGACACCTCCAGATCACCCTATATTCTCCATTTATAGAGAGGTGAATAGTAGTCTCCAAATATGGAGAACTACTATTCACACTCTCTATTTGACTTTTTCGTTATTTTACTATTATTTCTATTACTTTTAATTAACATATTATTTTACATATAAATATTTTTTAATATATACTACTTTAATTTCAAAATAATAATTTTATTTTTTACTAATTTTCATGAAAAATAAAATTTTATTTTATTATTATTTTCATTATAAAGAATACACAAAATTAAAATGGCAAGATGAAAAGTTTAATTTAAATATACAATAAATGATATGCTAATTTAAATACAAGATAACAATAAAATATATAACATAATAATTTAAATACAAGACATATACATGCTTATTTTGGTTTGCCTTGCACAAGTTCGATATTAATGTTATAGAGTCTATCACATTTATTTCCAATGTTTCTAGCAGTATTACGCCTCCCATCCATTATGTCATACAAGGAAAAGAATACAATATGGGTTATTACTAAGTTCATGGTATATATTCTAAATGGTCTACTATTTTTCAAACTATTTGTGATGCTCATTCCCAAAAGAAGAAATATTTCTCAATGAAACAAGAATCATGCCGAAAAGATGGTGAACATGCATCCGGAGTTTTGCAATTAATGCCCAACGGTTACATTTTTTGAGAAAGAAAGCGCTACACGATATAACAACTACATGTATTGTACTACACAACATATAATTGAGGATGAACGTGGCCTCAATGCACCAATTCAAGATGTCGTAGAGGCTCCAACTCCAACTATAGAGATGGTGGTAGATGAAAAACTCTGGTTTGAACAATCTTTAGCTAGACATAAAAAATATCAAGGACAAAATTCTAATTATGAACTCCGTATTGCATTTATGAAACAACATAATAATTTTGAAAAGTGTTTATGTAATTGTATGTCAGTTTTATTTGAATTTGTCCACTAACATATGTATTATATTGTATTTTCTTGCAATTTATGTCATTTTAGAATTTAGAATGAAATATAATTTCATATCACATTTAAAATTATACTAAAGTAATAATTTGGGAAAAAGAAATAAATGATTTATATTATGAAATAAGAAAAAAGAAAATGAAATAGAAATAATAATATAATATTGAGGAGAGAGCTAAAAATTCCTTTTCACAGAGTAAAACAGAGAGTTGGGTTGGAGTTAGTTGTTTGAAAAAAAAAGAGATCTCTATATTTGGAGAGTAATATAGAGGATTGGGTTGGAGATGCCCTAACTTCAAAAGGCCATGTCTCACTCATCCGAACTAGAAACATAGCAAACTCGGCGGCGTTGGAAAGATAATTAAAAGATCTTTCTTATGGTATCTTGTATCACACCTAAATCATGATGTTATAGGAGTAAATCGCATTTGAAGTTGACCCGAAACTCATACTTCGCTTAACTTGTAAAATTTCAAATTTTGCTATTTTCAATTTAATTCTTTTTGGAACTCACGGTGCTAAATCTAGTGAACTGACCTTAATACTTAAGACATTTTTAATTTCTTCATGTAATATCAGTCACTACGATTAACGTCGCAAGTCTTAATTTAAAAAAAATTACTCGGGTGTTACAATATCTGACCCTTAGGATCATTCGTCCCCGAATGACGATTGAACTCAATATAGAATGGCTTGCTATTACTAAGGTCTACGTATCATGGTCTTGTCTTACTATAATCAAGATTAACTCAAATCTTTAAGCTTCAATTCTATATCTCTATATAGGTAATCTTATCTCAAATTATTACTCTTTGCAACCACATTCAAGCTTAGCAATCTAACAACTCCATGACTACAAGGACATCTAAAAATATATCCACCAATATCTTTGGAACTCATTAGTATCTCATTCTCAACACTTGATTTGATTTCTCATCTTATCACCTCCCCCTTAGGTCTAAAGCTAGCACTTGAAAGCTATGGACCTATTCCACATCTCTAACTAGTGTACATTCTCTTAATACTCTTTGTACTCTTGTGATTTAGCCACACCACTGACCTTATCTAAATGTGGTTCTCTACTACTCGCATTCATTGCAACAACCATCTCAATTCTTTATCTATTATATTTCAAATCTACCATATTAAATCTCAAGACTAACATCATCACCCTTTTATTTCATTATTTTGGATAATGACACTCGTCTCAAATTCAAGCTTAATGTTCATTACTAAACCCAAATGTAAATACGATTGTTCATCTACTATACCATACCTCATTACTACTAGGAAAATGTAGGAATATTTTTCCACTAGGACTTCATGACAATTAGTCAATCCTTACCTTTCAATCTGCATACTAGAATTACCATCATATTCCACTTCACAACTTAGGTACTACTTACTCACTTACAGTGCATTCTCTCTCAAATAAATCTCATTCTCATAATACCATGAGATTATCCTTTCAAAATCCATAAGCCTAGATTAATCTATCACATTATGAATACTTTGAATCTTCTATATATATTCACCACTTACACTTGTTCGTTACTAACACCATGACACATTATCATAAGCCCTTTTTAGTAAGGTATACTCTAACTCATTGACTTGCAACACTTACTCCACCTCTTATCCTAAGCCCTTCACAACTCATTATTTCTTAGTCTACCACAAGGGAAACTTTTCATTAATAATTTATTAGGTGCATGACTATACCAACATAGTTTGCCAAAACACCATCTCCTTTTCATAGATCTCTATACCTCTACATTCTTTCCTCTAACTATGGCTCTTTCACTAGTTCTTCTCATGATCTCATAACTCATGCTACTCTTTCGAGTGAAAATCTTACCCAAGCTGTAAACATACTTCTTAAAAAGGACCTCAGCTAAAACAAAGCTTAAATGAAAGAGTACAACTCACTTTTAGATCAAATGCACTATCCAAATGAATATGGGTGCATTCCTTTGAAACTGAACAGTTCACTTACTCTTGGACTTTTCTTAAGCCCCACTAGAGTCTCATGACTTTCTCAATACTCTTGATAAGAACAACTCATCCATAAGGATATTTAAACTTTATTTTTCAACCACCTCTAGTATTATGGGTAGTCAAATGAATATGAGAACGCACGAGTTAGAATAGATCTCTACGACATAGCTCTATTGCACGATTAAGAGTATGAAAGAAAGGAAACTTTTCTTAAATGTCTATAGTACCTCATTAATAAAAATGGGGTTCTTACAACCATAAATAAGATCCTTTGACATGGCTTCATAATCACCCTAGGATACTTAAACTCTGTGCTCTGATACCAAGTATTTCATGAGCCGAGTCTACACCCTGGATGTTTCCGGCACTCAAGAACCATTGTTAGTTCCCAGACGAACTCTCATCTTGGATGACTACAAGCGGAAGACTAACTTAATCATGCAAAAGATTAAAACAAAATCAGATTCATGAAACTAAAATACAAAACTTTAAGTTTAAGATTAAATCTCAATAAAATAATATATTTAACTCGCCATAAAATAGACAACTTAAGTATTTAAAACATTTAATAAAATAAATTAATAATACAAACTTCTTAACCATACTAACTAATATATGAAGCCTCTAACTGATAAAGATGGAACTCAGGACAAGACCTTCGACCTTTTAACCAAACAAAAAAGTAAATAAAATCATTCGGAAGCAACGAGGATCAGCATAGCTAACTCGAATCTCAGATGTAATAACGAAACTACTATTGATGATCCGAAATACATGTGTCTGCATTATGAGAAGATGCAGGCCAATTGGATCAGTACGTGGAATGTACAAGCATGTAAGGGGAAATCTAATGAATAAAACATAGGCTTGGACTTGATAAAATGAAGCATACTTACCTCTTTTCAACTCAACTAAAATCAATAATATGATACTCAACTCAAAGATTAGATATTCAACTTAAAGATTAGATACTCGACTCAATGAAGCACATATCAACTCAAGATACTCAACGTATGGTACTCAACTCAAAATACTCAACTCTTCATACTTAACTGAACTCATTTCTATATAAAGCAATTTAAAACAAGTGCACTATAAAGAAAAACTATTTGAAAACATGATGAAAACTTATAATCATAATATCATAAAATACATACCATGATCCCTTTCAAGGTCCACAGATGCAATGTATGAATGAAGTGTCATACCCCCATTCTAGTGTGAGAGTTTCTCTAATCGAAAATCACCACTAAGAGCCTAAGTGGTGATACAACATCTTGCCCATGCTACCAGAACTGTTCTATACTTTGTCGTCGCATGGAACTTCCTCTACTAGTGGATCCACTAGCTTAACTCACGTGATCATCTAAAAGGTATGACCCGTTAATACCCATGATGGCTACATGGTTTACATGGAGACTTGATTTAATATGAATTCTCATCCCCATATCAGTTCTCAATACTACTCCCAAAATATACTTTAGCTCATGGTTTTAAAATAACTTCCTTCGTATGGGTTGAGATAATTTTCTCAACCCCTTTTTGGCTTTAAAAAGCCCTCTTCAAATCAATGTTCCATTTTCTTGTTTAAAACTCTTTTGGAACTCTTAGTTTCCTCTTAAATTAAATGTGAAAACATTTATAAACTTTAAAGGAATACTTAGTTCCCATATACTTATTTGAAGAACAAAACTTCAACTTTACTCTTTCTCAACTCAATGCACAAGTCTGTAAAAGAAGTTGTAAAACAATGTGTAAAAAGACTTTTTAAAATAGGGTTCATGTCAAATTATGAACATGAACGACTCAATTCAAGGTTTTTAACTCAATACTTAAACTCAAAAACTCTAGAACTTAAGGATTCAATGATACTACTCATCATCTCAAGAATGCTCGACTCGGAGGGTTTATGCATAATTATGGGCATGAAATACTTAACTCAATGACTCAAGCTCGACTCAGAGGGTTCATGCGGAATTATGGGCATGAATAGGAATAAGGAACTCAATACTCAAGACTTTGGAATTCGGAGATACTACTCACAAAGATACTCAATTTATGGAGTTCATGTTAAAGTTATGGGCCTGAACAACTCAACTTGAAGGTCATAGTAACTAGATGGAATTCATGTATACAAATCTACTCATTCTCTTACTTACTTCCTCAAAACATTGTTCAAATAAATGACGGATCTCAAAGAATTCACGATTTAACTTAAAGGCTTTCTTGAAGTCTACTTTTAACTCTCTCTTGAATGTGAATTAAAAATTCAAAAGTTATAATTCTTGATATGAAGGATCTAGGTGATATTGTAGAATAATGAATAAATTCTCTTCACTCTCATGCAACTTACTTGAGTCTTGAAACAAGTTACTAGAAGTTGTAAAACACTCTTCAAAAGGACTCGAAGGGACTCGCTCAAAAGGTTTGGAATGACTCTCAAAACTTAATCTTAACTTTACCTTGAATTTTAATTAATATTTCAAGGTTTTGATTCATGTTATGAATGATTTCCAAGTGTTTAGAAGTAGTTAAAAGTGTTTAGAAGTAAAAGGAGTGAAGGTACACTTTTAGAAGTAAAAGGAGTGAAGGTACACTTTTAATGAGCTCAAACGGAACCACTGGGGGCAAACTGGATGGGGAAGGTGAATCTGGGCTATGGGTGGTGCGGGGCCCCAACCCGGAATTATAGAGAAAGGTTTAGGGCACATTGTCATCCACTCCGTGCCAGGCCCCAACACAGAAAATTTGTTGAACATCCTTGCTTATTTTCTCACCACAACTCGCCTAAAATCGAACGGTTTCTTCCCCACATGAATTCGATTACTTAACTTAATTACACTCTAATCTACTGATAACAATACTCAAATAACTCAATTTCATATCAAGAATTAATCAAAAACCCAACACAACAAGATTTATAATGAACCTCAAGAACACCTATTAAGAACTCATCAAGAACTCTAAACTTTAAGAATGAAATTTTGCTGAAAATAACATGATTTGCGTATGGATGAACTAACCTAACACTATGGAAGCTTACATACCTTAGTTATTAAACCGATGGAAAAAATCCGCAACTCAACTCAAGAACGTCGATGAGCGCCTTCAATTTTTAATCTTTTCGTCTAACTTTCCTTATTGGACAACCTAACTTCAAAAGGTCATATCTCACTCATCCTAAGACAAAACTTAGCAAACTCAGAGGCGTTGGAAAGATAATTCAAAGATATTTCTTATGCTATATCTTGTAGAACACTTAACTCATCCTGTGCTAGGAGTTATGCTTGTTTGAAATTGACCCAAAACTCATATTAACTTAACTTGCAAAATTTCAGATTTTGATATTTCCAATTTTATTCTTTTTGGAACTCAAGGTGATAAATCTACTGAACTGATCTTAATACTTAATAAATTTTTATTTCCTTGGTATAATTTCACTCACTACGACAAACGACTCAAGTCTTAGTTCGAATTTTTTTCTGGGGTGTTAGACAATTCACAACAACATCAACAATGATTCAACAAACCTTTCAAACCGTTCTCCATTATCAACGCATCACATACAAACAATTAATCACATTGCCTTTTATTGCCTGTTTTTCCATCATTAGAATTAATTAATGTGTATAAGTCAACTCATCACCAAGTCTCATTACTCCCAAACATATACCACAAGGAAATACACGCATTCCATACATTTAACAAAGGTTTAGAAATCTACTTGCCTCAAATAACTAAACAATCACTCTGGTTCTTGCGCTTTTCCTTTTCATTGAGCTTTCAAATCAATGCAATCTATTCAAATATATATTCAGAATAAGATTTGGAAACTAATAACACCCACAATATTATGTGTTAGCCTTAAACCTAATAATTCAATAGAATTTATAATCAAGATCGTAAATCTTGATGCCAATTAACATTTCAACCATCGAAAGTTTCAAGTGTAAGGTTAAATTTGATTTTTTTTATCGGATGACATAATGCAAATGGTATTCACCTATTACCGTACTTATAATATGTAGTTACACATACCAAACTCTCAAATCTTGAATCATAATGTAATAAGCTTAAGAAAGTTCTTAATGGAAATCTGGATTAGGTCGTTAATATCCTTGCACCAGGAAGTCAGTTTATTAGCAAGGTGGACTATTTTAAACTAATATAAATAACATAATCAATATCCTCATGATTCATCAACCATTTTCACAATTAATTCCCTTTCTTTAATTGTCACCATTATCTTACTGATATAAATAATTTTACCATATTCTTGGCCAAACAACGTCAACAAACATTTAACGACATTCACCCATATATCCCTTTAATAGAACTATCATAATAATATAAGTGGAATACCTAATTTCATATTACGAAGAAGAGTTAGGAGCTTCACTTAACTCTGACCTCAAGAAGTGCACTCCTCCCCTTTGCCAGTCGTCCATTGCCGCCTCGTCTATTTTCTTTTCTCACAGAAATTGTAGACTAAAATATTAAACCCTACTAACTTATTTTTAATATGGGTCAAATAGTATAGGATATCAAATTAAACATCAACCCATTAATCACCAACTATATAAATATATTATTTTATATACACCCATCAATTAAACAACCATAATAATAAAAAAAATTAAAATTTTTAAATCAATTTCATCGACTAATCAAAAATTTCTTGGGACAACTATTAAGAGGTTAAAAAACTAATTTTATAAAAATTCCCAAAAATGACCTTCCGAGTCATTACAGTGTGACCATGTGGTATGAAATCATGATTTGAAATTATGAGATGAAGATGAATTTCTGTTTGGACATTTTATGTTGCTTGTTTTCTCATAATCATAAAACTCTATAACTTGTAAAATTGTTAATCACTTCTTTATAAAATCTTAACAAATTAGAAAAAGTTTATAAAATCTTAACAATTAGCAAAAGTTATATAAAATCTCATAATATATTATCACTAAGTTATTATAAAATATAAGAGCATTTATTGAACAAACTTATTTTCAATTTTTTTTAAAAAAAATAAACATAAGTTGTAGTGTCAATTATTTAATATAATCATCTCACATAGTACACATAATCTTCTAACATTGAACTTGCATTTTTCAATTGTATGACTGAGAAAATGAACTAACATTGTTACGTTGAATCATTTGTTGGTTAATTTGGTTTCTAAACAAATTTGAAAAAAAAATAATGAAGTTTGTTAATATAAATGGTAGAGTAAGAATTCATTTAAGGTAAAAATAATTTTTATGTTGGTAAAAATAATTGTTATATGAGGTATAAATAATTTTAAAAGTAAAGACATGAATTATATATTTTATATACATATAAAATAAATGGTTAGTAATTATAAATGTGGATTGTTTTTTTACGAAATTTAAACTTGTTGGTCTATTTTTGAATTTGAAAGTTTTCATATCATGATTTTTGGAGAATTTGAGATTTCATATCATGATATGAAATCAGCATAAAATATGTCCAAATATTGATTTCATATCGTGATTTCATATTGCAATATGAAATTGCATGTCCAAAATTTTGCTCATTCGAAGACATAATCCCCTATTTCTACTCATATTCGTCTAACTGAGTAGTCAAAATAGAGGTGAAATTATATTTCTCTAACAACTCTTTTATTCTAAGCTTGTATTTGGACATGTGCAATGATATATTGATTTCAAATTAATATTTGGACTTGCGATTTTGAGACTAACTTCTGCAAAATAAATTATGATTTTAATTTTCAAATCCTAATTTCCATTTTTTAATGCAACACATGACCTATAAGTCTATATCCATAAACCATCATTCTGAATTTTGTAAAAGAAGGACTCATGCTTGGTATGAAGAGATTATTCTACCATTTAAAAGAATTAAATTAAATAATAACTAACTACTACTACTAATGACTAGTTAATCTTAATAAGAATATGTATATTTCAAAGTCTTTAATTACAAAACATTTGCTTATTAAAAATATATGGACATATGTAATTTATCGATGCGCCACCTTAGAATATTTCAATGTCAAATCATAATTTCACATTGCATATCCAAACCAATCCTAAGAATATATTTACTTCAATATGATATTCATATCAATTTTTAATAACTTATTTTAAGAGTAATAAGTTATAGGTTGAGTCTACAATTGATCAGGCATAGTTATTGCATTAAGTTATTTGATGGAAATATGTATTGGAATTACAAGTTTATTTGTTTTATTTGGGCATTATTTATTTAGTTTTTCATAGATTTATTTTTACTTGCTCTGAAACAATATTGAACGGAGTAAATATCTTATTTAAAAATTTAAACTATTAAAGAAATCATATTTTTTAATATAATCTTACTATGAAGAACTACTACAAGATAATCTAATTCTTTACTCAACTAAACTTGAAAATATAATAATAAAAGATACATTTGACTATTCCTTTGTCATTATTTGTGAAACTATAAATATCATAAACAACATTCACCTATTAGGACATAGGACAAAAAATTTACATGTAATAGATCATCCTACATTTTATAAAAATATAGTGGCAACATTTCAATCCTGATTCAACATGGTGAAAGATGTGACATATCAATCCAAATAAAATACTCATCCCTTAGTACTAAAAAAGTAAATATTTGAAATCTTATGTTTTATACATTGAAAATATGGTTTGTAAAATAAAAGAAGACTTTATTTATGTATTATAATTTAAGTTCTGAAAAACATTATATATGTGACTTTTAAAAAATAATAAATGAATGTTGTACAAAAAAATTGAGCATTTACACCTATTATGTTTTTAAGTATTAATTTACTTGGAATTAAATTCTTTTTAAGAAGTTGATAATATGTTGTTTGTTCTTAAATAAAAATGTAACTAAGTTGACAAAAATAAGAAGATGCTATTTTATTATAAAAAAATTAAGATGAAGAAACAAAAGCATGCTTTTAATGTGAAACAAAAAATAAAAATAAAAATAAAATAATTAATTAATTAAACAACAAAGTAATAACAATATAATATAAAACTTATACTATGTTAAATACTTAAATTATAAGGTTATTTTTTGCGAAAAATAAATTTTTTAATGAATAGCAGACGAAGCTAGCCAACATTATGATATATTCATTCAATAGTCTATATACACAATTACCCTCTTTTCCTTCGTTGTAATATTGTATAAAGCAAATAATCAAGAAAGTCACAATTTTACTCATCAAGTAACTTGATAACCAGATGAAAATAAAACTCACACAATTCTTTGAAATTCAACTTTAA
>JAKWJD010001759.1:44184129-44319129 GCA_027705065.1 Solanum peruvianum | reverse complement strand
AGCTTGTTAGTCACCAAAGTGACCAAAGTAGTATGGTTAAGAAAAATATGCACTCATAAAATTGTCATTTATCTATGAATGTTAATTAAATGCCTATATTGAAAAAATAAAATAGATAATTTGACTATCACTATTGCTAGAACTTAAAAAAATTACCCAAAGGTGAATCTATCAATTTGCGAATAGTGAAAAATTTTGAGGTAAATTAATATTTTCAATCAAATATATATTGTATATCCAAAATATCGTATATATTTTCCTAAAATTATTTAATTTCCTATTAAATATTATAAATAAAATATATTTAAATTATGACAGTATGTCGTAGTATCTACCCAAAAGAGAATTACGATGTACTTT
The DNA here is from genome assembly GCA_027705065.1 of Solanum peruvianum. NCBI lineage: Eukaryota > Viridiplantae > Streptophyta > Magnoliopsida > Solanales > Solanaceae > Solanum > Solanum peruvianum. Next base: position 44,318,769 of record JAKWJD010001759.1, on the reverse strand, counting down.
TATCGTTTTACTTATTTCACTTTTTTTTTACGTGATCATGTATATCTATTTGCAATTATTTCTCTTCCTTCACATATTTTGTGTACTACCATTTACCATAGTGAATGATATTTTACCAAGGAATTAAAAATTTCTTGAGTATTGTGGTCAGTTCTCTAGATGTAACACCTTGAGTTCTAAAAAGAACTAAATTGGATACAGCAAAATCTGAAATTTACAAGTTAAGCTAAGTATGAGTTAGTCCAACTTTAAACGACCATGACTCCTAATACAGGATGTGTTGGGTGTGATAAAAGATACAATGAAAAGTCTCTTTGAATTATCTTTCTAACGCCGCCGAGTTTGCTAAGTTTCGAGTTCGAATGAGTGAGATATGAACTTTTCAAGTTAGGATGTCCAGTTAAGAAAAGTTAGCCTAAAATAGTGAGGGGTATTTTTGTCCTCTCCTTACCCAATCATGTTTAATTCATTTTCAATCATATTTTAGGGTTATTATCCTTTTAGGTCCAGTTTTATAATCCTAATATACACATAAGGTTTTAGTTGAGATTTCAAGAAGAGACAATAAGAGAAAAGAGGAAATGATAAAGGTGTTCGTCGATGTTCTTGAGCTTAGTTGCAGGTTTTCCCGATGGGTTTAATCCCTAAGAGGAATGTAGCTTTCATAGTGTTGGGTGTTAACCTACACGCCAATCATGTTATTTTTAGCACAATTTAGTTCTTAAAGTTGAAAGATTAGAGTTCTTGATAAGTGTTCTTGATGTTTCATTAAGTTTTGATGTAAGATTCTACTCGGGTCAACTTTAAACGACCATATATCTTAGCATATTAAGAGTTACATGATCCATAACCTATCTTATTAGAGGTAATTGAATCTAATTCCAACGCCATCAATTTCGCGTCAATCAAATTTTTGAGTAAAAAATTATGACTATTTAAGTAACTTGTACAATTCTGTTAAGAATTAGTCGATGGGAAAACATTTAAAAGGGTTGTTTTTAATTTTTGCCTTTAAAAAATTCTAAACGAATTTCTTGACTAATAAATCGTTCAAAACAATCAAATTATCATCTTTCCTAATGACAATCATAATTCTTGGCCTAAGAGATTTCAAGAAACTAATTTAAGAATCTCAAGAAAGGTTTTCTTGATCGTTTACCGTCAAGCTAGGGTTTCAAGGTTTCTGTTAAAGTTCTTATCCATGATTTTTATAGAAGCTTGTTTTTCCTATCTAAAATCATTCCTAATATGTTCATAACCTTGAATTCATAATTCAAATTCAAGGTAGAGTTGAGAGTTTTGTTGTTGAGAATTCTGTGAAAAGTTTTAAGAAAGTCCTTTTGAGGAGTCTTCTACAACTTCTAGTAACTTGTTTCAACACTCAAGCAAGTGAATATAAGAATGAAGAGTATGGTGTCATGAGTCAAAAATATCATCAAGATCCTTCATATGATGAACCATAACTATTGATTTCATAATTCATTTTCAAGAGTGTGTTAAGAGTAGAGTCCAACAAATATTTTGAGTTCAATTATGAATATTTTGAGATCAACTAATTTTTTGAGATAATATTAGAGGACATATGTAAGAGAATGAGAAGAGTTGTACTCATTAGTTCCATGTAGTTATATAGACCTTCAAATTGAGTAGTTCACGCTCATAATATGCATGACCCCTATAAGTCAAACAATCTTGAGATAAGAAGTGTCTTTGAGTCATTGATTTGAGTAGTTCATGCTCGTAATTCTGCATGAAACCTCCAAGTTGAAAATCGTGAAATTATCCATAAACATGAGACACAAACCTTGAATCCATACTTTTATTCAAGGAAAGTTAATAGTCAAGTCTACAAGTTAATAGCAAGTCAAAGTAATGTTAATAAATTTTTCTAAAGTCTTTCACAAGCATTTTCACTTTGTTTTATAGAATTAAAGTTCAAATTAGTAAAGATTTGAAGATCTTTCTTGAATGTAATATAAGAGAATTAAGTATTCCCTAAGAGTTAAGCTTCAAGTTAAGCAAATAGTAAGAGTTGAGTTCATTTATCAAAAGTTATAAGGGAAAGCAATGTTCCCTAAGTGTTTATAAATGTTTTCACATTTAAGTTAAGGGGAAAGTAAGATTTCTCAAAAAAGTTTTGACCAAGAAATGGGAACATTCATTCCAAGAAAGATTTGTAAAGATAAAGTTTTGAGCAAATTATATAAACCCAAAGAAAGGAAGTTATTTAAAAAGCATGAGCTAAAATATAAGTAATATTGAGAACCGATGTGGGGAGGAGAGTTCATATTAACTCAAGTCTCCATTTAGACCATGTAGCCATCATGGGTATTAACGGGTAGTTTCCATTTAGACCATGTAGCCATCATGGGTATTAACGGGTCATACTATTAAGAGGATCAAGTTAGTTAAGCTAGTGGATCCACTAAGTTAAGTAAGGTCCTATACCGATGGCAAGGTAAATGATAGTCCTTTGAAGCGTGAGGTAAAATGTTGTATCATCACTTAGGCTCACAGTTATGGTTGTTGGTTAGAGAAACTCCCACAAGTTATTTTATTTTTATATACATCAGCTAATTGCATTTTCATATACATAGTAAGAGTTAGGTGGTATCCTTGTTATATACAAAGAGTTGACATCATATTTATAAACGTCTTTTATTTATAATGCACTTGTTTTAAAGTGCTTTATATTAAAATGAGTTTAGTTAAGTATCATTTTTCAGTATTTCGAGTTGAGTATTTTCAGATGAGTATCTTTAATTAATCTATGCTTCATTGAGTCGAGTATAATATATTTTAAATTTGGTATCTAATCCTTGAGTGGAGTATCTTATTCTTAAGTTTAGTTGAGTTGAGTGAGTTTTAAAAGAGGTATGTATGTTTCCTTTTTATTCAAGTTTCAAGCTTATGTTATACTTTAGAATTCCCCTTACATGCTCATACATTTTCCGTACTGAGCTATTTGGTTGCATCTTTTGATGATGCAGACACATGTTGTAACGACCTGTTTAGTCGTTTTGAGCAGCAGATTTTATTTCTGGAAAAACTGGCTGAGACGACGGAACCCACGACGGACCGTCATGGGCACGACGGACCGTCGAGGGGGTCTCGTTTCAAAACACTTAGAAATTCTAAAATTTGGGTACTAAAATCGACTCTCTGAACTTCGTGACGACATGGCAGGACGGACCGTCGTGGGCACGACGGACCATCACAGACTCTTCAAGGAAATTGAGTCTCTGAACTCTGTGACAGAAGAGCAGGACGGACCGTCGCAGGCACGACGGGCCGTTACAAGTTGCGTAATCCCAGGCTGGTCAGATTTCTGTTAAATAGTTTAAGGGGCGTTTTGGACTATTCCTGCTTTAATTATAAAGTTAGTAGGTTAATGATAATAGTTTAATTACTTGGGGGTTAAAAGAGATAACCTTGAGTTAATTAGTGGGTTAATTCCTCATATTTTATACTTAATTATATGCTAATTAGGGTAAAAGAAAGAGGGTTTGAATAAGAAAAATAGAATGAACAAAGAGAGGGAAAGAGAAACGATCGAAAGAGGAGAAACGAAGAGGAAAACACAAAGCTTTGGGAAATTGCTTGCTTGATCACTAATCTTCGGTGGAGGTAGGTTATGGTTTTTATGCTATTCGTAGTAAACTCTTAATAGCAAATGATATGTATGGTAGTATTGTAAACTCTCCTATATGCTGAATTGTATGCTTGCATGAATGTGATTATATAATTGTGATAAAAAAAGCATGATGAAGCTATTGAATCCTAAATCATGAAAAGAAACCCTAATCTACTTTGTTAATGATGATGCCTTGGTATAAAAGAAGGCTTGATTAACGAAAGTAGTGAGATTAGGGGATCGAGTGCCACGTTCCGGTACCAAGATAGAAATAGAGGATCGGGTGCCACGTTCTGGTACCAGGATAGAAATAGAGGATCGGGTGCCACGTTCCAGTACCAGGATAGAATGAGGATCGGAGTGTCATGTTCCGACACCAGGATAGTATATGGATCGGGTGCCACGTTCCGGTACCAGGATAGTATATGAGGATCGGAGCATCACGTTCCGACACCTGGATAGTATATGGATCGGGTGCCACGTTCCGGTACCAGGATAGTATATGAGGATCAGAGTGTCACGTTCCGACACCAGGATAGTATATGGGGATCAGAGTGTCACGTTCCGACACCAGGATAGTATATGGAGCGGAGTGTCACGTACCGACACGAGAGGAATAAAGAAAATGAATCTTGAAATATGTTAATATACTCAATCTAATGAAACAATTCCCAAATGAGTATGGTATTGAGGCTTGAGTCCTCATGTGTGAACTTGGCGGTACTTATTAATGATGATAGTATTTGTTGTTGCTACATGTTGAGTATTATAGTTGATTTTATAATATTAATTGATATATATTGTTTTCTTTTTTGAGTTCGCCGATGATACTTACTCAGTACTCGTGTTTGTACTAACCCCTACTTGTATGTTCTTTCTTTATTATATGTGGAGTACAACAAACGTGCCGTCGTCTTCAACTCAACCGCAATTCTAGCCAGTCTTCACTACACCGGATTTCAGGGTGAGCTAATGCTTCTAGCTTGGACTGAATCTTCCTCTTCATGTCTTGATGCCTTGAAGTTCCGGCATGGACTAGCTTTTTATTTGTTTTAGCTTCTTAGAATACTCTTAGTTTAGTAATTTGATCATAGATGTTCTTGTGATGATTACTTCCAAATTTTGGGGAATAATAGATGTTGAATTTTAGAAGTTATTGAATTGGTTTTTATTAATGAGTTTAAGTCTTCCGCACTGTATTTTGTCATTATGTTTAAAATGTTGGGGTTTAGATTGGTTGGTTCGCTCACATAGGAGGGTAAGTGTGGGTGCCAGTCGCGGCTCAGTTTTGGGTCGTGACAAACTTGGTATCAGAGCATTAGGTTCGTTGGTCTCATCACACAAGAACGAGTCTAGTAGAGTCTTAAGGAACAGTAGGGGACGCCTTTTCTTTTCTTTGAGAGGCTATAAGACTAGGAAAATTCCATTCTTTCTTTCTTTCTTTTATGCTATTACTTGGATCCAATTGGTATCTAGGTGATACAAATTGGTATCTGACCATCTTCACTCTATTTCGCAGATGGTTAGAACTAGAGCAATGACTGCGCCAACATCAACATCGGCAAGAAAAGAAGCGTCTGAGCCAGCCACTGGGGCTGTAGCTCGAAGAGGAGTAGCGGCAAGAGGCCGTGGAAGAGGTCGTGGAGGACGTCCTCTAGAGGAAGAGGACAAGCACGTAGCCCATCTTGTACTAGGGCGGTGACTCCTCCACTAACTGAGGAAGTGGTAAGAGAGGGTGAGGAAGGGGAAAATGAACAAGTGCAGAATGAGGAATTTCCACCCCAACCTAACCTAGAGATGATCAATCAGGTTCTTGCTTATCTTAGTGGGTTATCTGATCAGGGCCAGGCACCTCCAGTGTTTTCTGCACCAACACCTCCGGTTCCGGAGGTACAACATGCAGCTACTATGGCTCCCCGCATGGATGCCTCAATGTAAATAGGCACGTTTCCTCGTCTGACTACAGGGCCTATAATGACAAATGATCAGCATGAACTTTTAAGTATGTTCTTGAAATTGAAACCTCCAGTTTTCAAGGGTGCTGAATCTGAGGATGCCTACGATTTTCTGGTTGATTGTCATGAGCTACTACACAAGATGGGTATAGTAGAACGGTTTGGTGTTGAGTTTGTGGCTTATTAGTTTCAAGGGAACGCCAAAATGTGGTGGCAGTCACATGTTGAGTGTCAACCAACAGAGGCACCACCTATGACTTGGGCATCATTCTCTAGTTTGTTTATGGAGAAGTATATCCCCCGGACTTTGAGGGATAGGAAAAGAGATGAGTTCTTGAGCCTAGAGCAAGGTAGGATCTCGGTTACTGCATATGAGGATAAGTTTTGTGCATTATCCAGATATGCCACCAAGCTTTGTTTCAGTCCACAAGAGCGGATTCGCCGTTTTGTGAAGGGGTTGAGGTCAGAGTTGCAGATTTCAGCCTTAGAGGTAGCGGCTACAGCGAAATCCTTTCAGGAAGTAGTAGACTTCGTGATAGAGGTGGAAGGAGTAAAGCCAGATGACTTCACCATGGCGTCGACATCAAAAAGGTTTCGAAAGGGAGGTGAGTTTAATGGTTCTTACTCTAGAGGACAGGGTTCAGGGGGTTACTCAGTCCGACCAATTCAGTCTTCACTACAGACTGTAGTTGGGGGTCCACCTGAGACCGGACAACACTTCTCTGAGAGACCGATGCTTGAATCTAGAGAATGTTATGGATGTGGGAGACTCGACACATTAAGAGGCATTGTCCAAGACAGAGTTAAAGACCTCCCACAGTCAGAGGTAGAGGTGGTCATGGAAGAGGCCGTCATCCGGGAGGAAATGGTGGTTGAGGTAACGGTGGTCACCAAAACATCCGGGGTGATGGGCAAACTGAAGCAACTACATCACAACATGGTAGGGGCAACGGGCAGACAGGTGATAGGGCCCATTGTTATGCTTTCCCTGGGAGATTTGAAGCGGAGACAGGTAATCTTTTGGTTTGTGATTGCATGGCTTCTGTATTATTTGATCATGGCTCCACATTTTCATATGTATCTTCTTCATTTGCTATTGGTCTTAATTTACCTTGTGAATTGCTTGACATGCCTATTCGTGTTTCTACTCCGGTGGGTGAGTCTGTGATAGTTGAAAAAGTATATAGGTCTTGCTTGGTGACTTTTGTGGGAAGCAACACTTATGTAGATTTGGTTATCCTAGAAATGGTTGACTTCGATGTAATTCTGGGTATGACTTGGCTTTCTCCAAATTTTGCAATCTTGGATTGTAACGCTAAAACTGTGACGTTAGCCAAGCCAAGGACAGATCCTTTAGTATGGGAGGACGACTACACTTCCACTCCGGTTCGTATCATCTCCTTTCTTCGTGCTAAGAAAATGGTTAGCAAAGGGTGTTTAGCTTTCTTGGCACATCTCAGGGATGACACTACCCAAGTACCTTCAATTGAGTCAGTTTTGGTAGTCTATGAGTTTATAGATGTGTTCCCTGCAGATCTTCCTGGTATGCCACCGGATAGAGATATTGACTTTAGCATTGATTTGGAACCGGGTACTCGCCCCATGTCTATACCCCCTTATAGAATGGCTCTCGCGGATTTAAGAGAGTTAAAGGCCCAACTTCAAGATTTGTTGAGCAAAGGGTTCATTAGACCAAGAGCATCTCCTTGGGGTGCTTCGGTGTTATTTGTAAAGAAGAAGGATGGGAGTTTACGGATGTGCATAGACTATAGACAACTGAATAAGGTAACTATTAAGAACAAGTATCCTCTTCCTCGCATTGATGATTTGTTTGATCAGTTACAAGGTGCTTGTGTCTTCTCTAAGATTGACTTGAGATCCGGTTATCATCAATTGAAAATACGGGCAACGGATGTGCCAAAGACTGCTTTTTGAACCAGGTATGGGCATTACGAATTTGTAGTGATGTCTTTTGGTCTTACGAATGCCCATGCTGCTTTCATGAGCTTGATGAATGGGATTTTTAAGCCATATCTGGATCTCTTTGTGATCGTATTTATTGATGATATACTGTTATACTCCAAGAGTAAGAAGGAACATGAGGAGCATTTGAGAATTGTGTTGGAAGTATTAAGGGAGAAAAGGCTTTATGCCAAATTCTCCAAGTGTGAGTTTTTGCTAGATTCAGTGTCCTTCTTGGGGCACGTGGTTTCTAAGGATGGAGTGATGGTGGATCCATCTAAGATTGAAGCAATGAAGAATTGGGAGAGACCTACTAATGTGTCAGAAATAAGGAGCTTTGTTGGTTTAGCTAGCTATTACCGTCGATTTGTCAAGGGATTCTCTTCCATTGCTTCCCAATTGACGAACTTGACTAAGCAGAATGTTCCATCTGTATGGTCGGATGAATCTGAGGAAAGCTTTCAGAAACTCAAGACCTTGTTGACTATTGCACCAATTCTTACCTTGCTAGTAGAGGGTAAGAACTTCATCGTTTATTGTGATGCATCCTATTCTGGTTTGGGTGCAGTGCTAATGCAAGAGAAGAATGTAATTGCTTATGCTTCAAGGCAATTAAAGGGGCACGAACGCAATTACCCGACCCATGATTTGGAGTTTGCCGCGGTAGTATTTGCATTAAAGCAATGGAGACACTATTTATATGGGGTTAAGTGTGAGGTTTATACGGATCATCGTAGCCTACAGTACGCTTTTACTCAGAAGGATTTGAACTTGAGACAGAGGAGATGGATGGAACTACTGAAGGACTACGATATCACTATTCTGTATCATCAGGGAAAAGCTAATGTTGTGGCAGATGCTTTAGGTAGAAAAGCAGGGAGCATGGGAAGTTTAGCCCACTTACAAGTTTCTAGACGCCCGTTGGCTAGAGAAATCCAAAACTTGGCTAATGACTTTATGAGGCTAGAAGTAAATGAGAAGGGAGGATTTTTGGCTTGTGTGAAGGCGAGATCTTCTTTTCTTGACAATATTAAGGGAAAGCAGTTTGATGATGAGAAACTAAGCCGAATTCGGGATATGGTGTTGCGAGGAGAGGCTAAAGAGGCCATAATGGATGAGGAAGGTGTTTTGAGGATTAAAGGAAGGGTATGTGTGCCCCGTGTTGATGACTTGATCCACACTATTCTTACAGAGGCTCATAGTTCCGGATATTCTATACATCCTGGTGCAACAAAGATGTACTGTGACCTAAAGCAACACTTATGGTGGAGTAGAATGAAGCGCGACATTGTTGATTTTGTTTCCAAATGTCCAAATTGTCAACAAGTAAAGTATGAACACCAGAGGCCCGGAGGAACATTTCAGAGAATGCCCATTCCTGAATGGAAGTGGGAGAGAAATGCGATGGATTTTGTGGTTGGTCTTCCAAAGACAATGGGTAAGTATGACTCCATTTGGGTGATTTTTGATAGGTTAACTAAGTCTGCTCACTTTATTCCGGTCAAGGTGACTTACAATGCAGAGAAGTTAGCCAAACTTTACATCTCTGAAGTTGTGCGATTGCATGGAGTTCCACTCTCCATCATATCAGATAGAGGTACGCAGTTTACTTCTAAGTTTTGGAAAACATTGCATGCGGAGTTGGGTACTAGGTTGGACCTTAGTACTGCGTTCCATCCTCAGACCGACGGTCAGTCTGAACGAACGATTCAAGTGTTGGAAGATATGCTTCGTGCATGTGTGATAGAATTTGGTGGTCATTGGGATAGCTTCTTACCTTTGGCAGAGTTCTCCTACAATAATAGCTATCACTCAAGTATTGGTATGGCCCCATTTGAAGCACTGTATGGGAGAAGATGTAGGTCTCCCATTGGTTGGTTTGATGCATTTGAGGTTAGATCTTGGGGTACTGACCTTCTGAGGGAATCGTTAGATACAGTGAAATGCATTCAAGAAAAGTTTCTAGCGGCTCAAAGTAGGCAAAAAGAATATGCAGATCAAAAGGTTAGAGATTTGGAGTTTATGGAGGGTAAACAAGTCTTGTTGAAGGTTTCGCCCATGAAAGGGGTGATGCGGTTTGGTAAAAGAGGTAAGCTTAGTCCAAGGTATATTTGACCCTTTGAAGTACTTAAGCGAGTAGGGGAGGTGGCTTACAAATTAGCCTTGCCTCCAGGGCTGTCCGGAGTGCATCCGGCATTTCATGTGTCTATTTTGAAAAGATACCATGGGGATGGAAACTACATTACCCGTTGGGATTAAGTTTTTCTTGATGAGAATTTGTCTTATGAAGAGGAACCTGTTGCTATTTTAGATAGAGAAGTCCGCAAGTTGAGGTCGAGGGAGATTGCATCTATCAAAGTTCAATGGAAGAATCGACCCGTTGAAGAAGCCACTTGGGAGAAGGAGGCTGATATGCAAGAAAGATACCCACATCTGTTTACATATTCAGGTACTCCCTTTCGCCCTTGTTTCTTTTCTTGTGATCGTTCGAGGACGAACTATGGGTAAATTGGTATCTATTGTAACGACCTGTTTAGTCGTTTTGAGCAGCAGATTTTTTTTCTGAAAAAACTGGCTGAGACGACGGAACCCACGACGGACCGTCATGGGCACGACGGACCGTCGAGGGGGTCTCGTTTCAAAACACTTAGAAATTCTAAAATTGGGGTACTGAAATCGACTCTCTGAACTTCGTGACGACATGGCAGGACGGACCGTCGTGGGCACGACCGACCGTCACAGACTCTTCAAGGAAATTGAGTCTCTGAACTCTGTGACGGAGCAGCAGGACGGACCGTCGCAGGCAGGACGGACCGTCGCAGGCACGACGGGCCATCACAAGCTGCGTAATCCCAGGATGGGTCGAATTTCTGTTAAGTAATTTAAGGGGCGTTTTGGACTATTCCTGCTTTAATTATAAAGTTAGTGGGTTAATGTTAATAGTTTAATTACTTGGGGGTTAAAAGAGATAACCTTGAGTTAATTAGTGGGTTAATTCCTCATCTTTTATACTTAATTATATGCTAATTAGGGTAAAAGAAAGAGGGTTTGAATAAGAAAAATAGAAAGAACAAAGAGAGGGAAAGAGAAACGATCGAGAGAGGAGAAACGAAGAGGAAAACACAAAGCTTTGGGAAATTGCTTGCTTGATCACTAATCTTCGGTGGAGGTAGGTTATGGTTTTTATGCTATTCGTAGTAAACTCTTAATAGCGAATGATATGTATTGGTAGTATTGTAAACTCTCCTATATGCTGAATTGTATGCTTGCATGAATGTGATTATATAATTGTGATAAAATAAGCATGATGAAGCTATTGAATCCTAAATCTTGAAAAGAAACCCTAATCTACTTTGTTAATGATGATGCCTTGGTATAAAAGAAGGCTTGATGAATGAAAGTAGTGAGATTAGGGGATCGGGTGCCACGTTCCGGTACCAGGATAGAAATAGAGGATCGGGTGCCACGTTCCGGTACCAGGATAGAAATAGAGGATCGGGTGCCACGTTCTGGTACCAAGATAGAAATAGAGGATCGGGTGCCACGTTCCGGTACCAGTATAGAATGAGGATTGGAGTGTCACGTTCCGACACCAGAATAGTATATGGATCGGGTGCCACGTTCCGGTACCAAGATAGTATATGAGGATCGGAGTGTCACGTTCTGACACCAGGATAGTATATGGATCGGGTGCCACGTTCCGGTACCAGGATAGTATATGAGGATCGGAGTGTCACGTTCCGACACCAGGATAGTATATGGAGCGGAGTGTCACGTACCGACACGAGAGGAATAAAGATAATGAATCTTGAAATATGTTAATATACTCAATCTAATGAAACTAATTCCCAAATGAGTATGGTATTGAGTCTTGAGTCCTCATGTGTGAACTTGGCGGTACTTATTAATGATGATAGTATTTGTTGTTGCTACATGTTGAGTATTGTAGTTGATTTTATAATATTACTTGATATATATTGTTTTCTATTTTGAGTTGGCCGATGATACTTACTCAGTACTCGTGTTTGTACTGACCCCCTTACTTGTATGTTCTTTCTTTGTTATATGTGGAGTACAGCAAACGTGCCGTCGTGTTCAACTCAACCGCAATTCTAGCCAGTCTTCATTACACCGAATTTCAGGGTGAGCTAATGCTTCTAGCTTGGACTGAATCTTCCTCTTCATGTCTTGATGCCTTGAAGTTCCGGCATGGACTAGCTTTTTATTTGTTTTAGCTTCTTAGAATACTCTTAGTTTAGTAATTTGATCATAGATGTTCTTGTGATGATGACTTCCAGATTTTGGGGAATAATAGATGTTGAATTTTAGAAGTTATTGAATTGGTTTTTATTAATGAGTTTAAGTATTCTGCACTGTATTTTGTCATTATGTTTAAAATGTTGGGGTTTAGATTGGTTGGTTTGCTCACATAGGAGGGTAAGTGTGGGTGCCAGTCGTGGCTCGGTTTTGGGTCGTGACACCTGTATTCAGGATCACCAAAAGGAGTTTCGTTGATACATCCTAGAGTTCGAGTTAGAAATGGTGAGCCTCCTTGTTTACAGAGGGTTTTATTTACTTTTCAGCTTAGTCAGGATGTCGTGGTCTTTTCTCGACTTCCATCTTTATCAGTTGAGGCTTCATAAATATTCAGTATAGTTGGGAAGTCTGTATTAATCATTTATTTTATTAAAAGTTTTGAAGACTAAAGTTGCCCAGTTTATGTCTAGTTGAATATATTATTTTTATTAAGTTTTACATTTGAGTTAAAGCTGTGTAAAGTTGAGTTCTATTGAATCTTTATTCAGTTTTTAAGAATTGTATGCTTAAGTAAGTCTTGCGCTGTAGTCAGTCAGGATGAGGGTTTGCTTGGGGACCAACAATGGTTTTTGTGTGCCGGCCACGTCCAGGTTGTTGACTCGGGTTGTGACAAACTTGGTATCAGAACTCAGAGTTTAAGTGTCCTAGGGTGTTTATGAAGCCGTGTCAAGTAGGATGTTGTTTATGTATGTGAGGGCTCCACTTCTATAAATGAAGGACTATAAACATTTAATAAATGTTTCCCTTCTTTCAAACTCTTAATGGTGCAATAGAGCTATGTCATAGAGGTTTATTTATACTTGTGGATTCTTATATTTATTTGACTACCCATCATACTAGAGGTGGTTGAAAATTAAAGTGTAAAGATCCTTATCGATGAGGTGTTCTTAGCAAGAGTTTTGAGAAAGTCATGAGACTCTAGAGTGGTTTAAGAGAAACCCAAGAGTAAGTTAAGTGTTTAACTTTAAACGAATATACCCATATTCATATGAATATTAATCGTGCATTTTTTAGATAAAAACGAGTGTTACTCTTTTCCTTAAATCTTTTTTCAGCTGAAATATTTATGATAAAGTATGTTTAGAGCTTGGGTAGTATTTTCACCCGAAAGAGTAGCATGAGTTATGAGATCATGACCAATACTAGTGAAAGAGTCATAGTTAGAGGAAAGTATACAGAGGTATAGAGATTTATTAAAAAAAGATAGTATTTTGGAAAACTATGTTAGTATAGTCATGCACCTAATTAATTAATAATGAAAATCTTACTTTGTGGTAGACTAAGAAGTAATGAGTTGTGAAGGGCTCAAGATAAAAGGTAGAGTAAGTGTTGCAAGTCAATAAGTTAGGGTATACCTTACTAGAAAGGGGATATGATGATGTGTCATTGTGTTAGTATTGACCAAGTATAATTGGTGAATATATTTGGAAGAGCCAGAGTATTCATAATTTGATAGATTAATCTAGGCTTATGAATTTTGAAAGGATAACCTCATGATATTCAGAGGATGATAGAGTTATTTTAGAGATAATGCGAAGTACGTGAGTAAGCAGTATTTAAGTTGTGAAGTGGAATGTGATGGTGATTCGAGCAAGGATATACTAATTGTAATGAAATCCTAGTGGAGAAGTGTTCCTAAATTTCAATATTGGTATTGAGGTATAGTATAGTAAGTGAGTAATCATATTGATATTCGGGTTTAGTAATAAATATTAAGCTTGAATTTGAGATGAGTGACATAATAAAAATAATGGCAACATGAGGTTGATGATGTTGGTGTAGATATTTGAGCTAGAAGACTTGACATAGAGTAGGTGATGAATTGATATGTTCCTGCAATGAATGTGAGTTATATAAGTGATAGACCCAAACCTTCACATAAGGGCAACAAAGTGTAGCTAAATCAGAAGAGTAACAAAAGCGTTAAGAGGTGTACCGAGAGGCTATGTAATATGAGTAGGTTAAGAGAAAGCACCTTAGCAACAGATCTTAGTACCGCTTATGGAGTGTTAGAGAAAAATAGATGTAGACCATTTAGAAATTATGGAATAGGTCCATAGATTTTAAGTGGCAGCTTTAGACTTAAGGGGATATGGCAAGATAAGCAATCAAGTCAAGTTTGAGAACTTCCCAATGAGTTAGTTAGTAGGAGTCCATGTAGTTGTTAGAGTAACAAGCTTGAATTTGGTGGTAAGGAGTAATAGTTTGAGAATAGATTTCCTATAGAGGAGTATAGAATCCGAATTTAAGGAATTAGATTGACTTTGAATATAGTAAGAGGAAACCATTAGACGTTGAACTTAGTAAGAGAAAACCATTGTAGACCCAATTTACTCGTCTTTCGAGGACAAATGATCCCAAGGGGGAGATATTGTAATACCCTAGAAATTTTATTCGAACTAAGACTTGAACCATTCATCGTAATGAATGAGATTTTACCAAGGAATTAAAAAATTCTTAAGTATATAGGTCATTTCACTAATGTAACACCTTGAGTTCCAAAAAGTAATTAATTGGAAAAAGCAAAATTTGAAATTTTCCAAGTTAAGCTAAGTAAGAGTTTTGTATCAACTTTAAATGACCATAACTCCTAGCACCGGATGAGTTAGGTGTGCTAGAAGATACTATATGAAATATTTTTGATTTATATTTCCAACACCGCTGAGTTTGCAAAGTTTCGAGTTTGGATGAGTGAGATATATGACCTTTTGGAGTTAGGCTGTCCAGTTAAGGAAAGTTAGCCAAAAAAAACGTAGGGTATATTAGTCCTTTCCTTACCCAATCAGATTTAATTCATTTTTAATCATATTTTAGGGTTATAATCCTTTTCATTTAAGTTTTATAATCCTAATATACACCTAGAATTTTAGTTGAGAGTTCAAGAAGAGGCATGAAGAGAAAAGAAGAGAAAAGAGGAGAAAAGAGAAAAGGATGAAGGTGTTCGTCGATGATCCTGAGTTTAGTTGCGAATTTTCGCCATGGGTTTAATATCTAAGAGGTATGTAGTAATTTCATAGTGTTGGTTTTATCAACACACGCCAATCATGTTATTTTCGGCGCAATTTCATTCTTAAAGTTGAAAGATTAGAGTTCTTGATAAATGTTCTTGAACTTTCATTATGTTTTGATGTAAGATTCTACTTGGGTCAACTTTAAACGACCATATCTCTTAGAATATTAAGAGTTACATGAGCCATCATATATCCAATTAGAGGTAATTGAATCTAATTTCCAACGCCATAAATTTTGCGTTAATCCAATTTCTGAGTAAAAAGTCATGACTATTTTAGTAACTTGTACAATGCTGTTATGAATTAGTCGATGAGAAATATTTAAAAGGGTTGTTTTTGTTTTTTTACCTCCAAAAAAATTCTAAACGAATTTCTTGACTAATAAAAGGTTCAAAACATTCACATTTTCATCTTTCCTAGTGAAAATCATAATTCTTGGCCAAAGAAATTTCAAGAAACTAATTCATGAATCTCAAGAAAGGTTTTCTTGATCATTTACCATTGTAACGCCCCTAAAACGAACAAGGTTAAACTAGAGCTTCAGTTTTGTCTGATGAGTTAATTTGTGCTAAAATGATTAATAATTATGTTTTGAGGCAGTGTCTAAAGTTTGGTGATGTTTGGAGGTCAAACGTCCAAGACCGTGTATGACGTTTGGAAGATTTTCCTTAGGAAGTGCTTGTGTGTCTTCGTAAGTTTTGGCGAGTTTTACGTGTTCGTTTCAGTTGAAATTGATGTGGGGTGATTAAGGCTGGGCAATGGAACGGGATGTAGAGGTACCGTTCCAGTTTGGTTGCCTACGGGACGGAACGGGACATCCTGAACCGGGACACAGAACGGAATGGAACCGAGGTTTGGTACCGGTGTACCAACACTAGTGTATCCCGGTTTATTCCAGTTCCGGTCCGGTTCTGGTACGATTTTGATTAATTAATTATATTATATATTTATAAATTATAGTTTATATTTTATATTAAATAATAAATACTACCCAAGTAACCCAACTACCCCCTATTAGTATTACATTAATGTTCGAGACTTAGTTGAAACAAATTCTTCCTATAAGGTGGTTGAGTAAACTATGCACTATATTAGTAGTTGTAAATTGAAGTTTTAATTTATAATACAAATTCAAATAAGTTAAATTGATATTTTTGAATTTGTGTAATTGTTTTATCCTTATTTTTATTTAATTTTTTAAAGTTACAAATTTAATTTATTTATATTACAAGTTATAATATTACTCATAAATCATAACATATTAATAAGTAATAAGTAATAACTTATAAACTTCAAAAGATTTAAATCTTGAAAAATTAATTAGACTTAACTTGAAAACTTAATAAGTAAATTTTTTATAAAAAAATATCTTTAAAATAACTTAAGTAAAAAATTACATTATAAATGTAAAAACTGTTAATTTAAACTTAGAAAATATTTTTTTTTTCATATTTTCGTAATTCAAAAAAATCATTTTTTGAAATAACTAGATGTGTCATCCCGTTCATCCCATTCCGTTCCATTCTGGTCCGTTCCGCGTCCATCCGGTATATAGTGGGACGGGACGGAACCGCGTATACGTCCCAGTAATTTCGATCTGGTTCATCCCGGTACCGATCAAGTCATCCCTTTCCAGTCCAGTACCGGTTCGTTCTGGTCTAGTGGTCCCTTTACGATCCATTGCCAGTCTTAGGGTATATACTAATTCCTATATGACCATGTTTAGGGGTTCAAAGTCTGGGTACTACTCCACCTAGGACTCACGAGGGGTCCTATGAGAGGACCCAAGACTTGACATCAATGCTGCCAAGAGAGGCCCAAACTACGCCCTAGCATAAACGGACCGTAGTCTTTTTGACGGCCCGTCTTTGGGGACGTAGGTACACCCTTAGTGTGGGATCTTGAACCCCTTATGTCTAGCCTCAGTCCCAATCGACGCTCTAGCAGGACGGGCCGTCGACCAGACGATGCCCCATGCATAGTGCCCGTTGATGGGCCATTGTAAAGTTTTCACGTTTTTCTGCCAAGGCTTGGGGTGTTTTTTAAATTCATTCACCCAATGTATTATATGAAACTAGGGTTTTTGAAGTATATTAAGTTAGTTTTAAGTCCTAGGCCTAGACAAGACCCCTCATTTAAAATATTCAAAACCCTCTCGTAAGAAAGAACTCTCCCAAAACCCCATAGAAGCTTGAACTCAAGGAAGGGATTGGAGGGTTGATGGTGGTCCATTTCTTCATAAAACATTAGTGGGTTTCATGTAATTGAGGTATGGTAGTCATACTTGATCTTCCATTTTTTCAAGGAGCCACTTCTAAGTAATTTCAAAAAGGTTTTTAACTTCAAACTTCTTTATTCCTTGACTGTAAGTATGAGACTTTGTATGAAAACATTTAATGATTAAAATGAGTTGTTTTTAATGTTTTATGATTATTTTAATGTCAAAACCTCAATGAAAAAATGTTTATGCTTTTTTATCAACTTTTGGCTTTGTGAAATTGGTTTAATGAGCATGATTAGTAAATGTTAGGGTTATATATTCTTTATAGTTATATTATGATTTAGATACTTCCCTAAGGGAAATTTTATGATAAATTATTGGATAAATTGCTAATAGGTGGTCAAAGCTTGGATGAATTGTAATTTGGATATATCGTCTTGTTCTTGCGGTGAAATGTTCTTGAGTGCTATGGTCCACCTTTGGTGGTGTTGTTTATTTGAAGTATATGAACATGAATTTATATATGTATTTTGAATGAGTCAATGAAGGCATATAATGTGATGTAAGAATGATTATGATGTTGCTCTTGTTGATGTGCTTTATGAATCTTGTTATGTGAAGTATGATAGAGATTATGTCTAAGTTAACTATATGTTTATGTGAATCATGTTAAAGTGTGTAATATGATGAATGAAGATAAAGATTGTGAATGAAAAGGGGAGTCTTGAGGTGGACACTCTTTGTTAGTTGAGATGAAGTGTTTAGTAGAAACCTCACTATCTCCCAAGAGCTTTGTAAGATAGGTTGAGGAATGGATACCCTTTGTGATTTGAAATGTGGTGTCCAATAATTTAATCCTTATCCTTTAGTAATGAATGTTTAAGACTCCGTGGGGGAGTTATGCTTATCACCGAGAGGATATGAAGAAGAGATGGTCGCACGTCGTGAGTTGAGATAATGAATCCAATGTACCTAATGAGATGAGTACTCCTCGTTAGTAAAGAATGAGTTACATAGAAGAAATCTCCTTCTCCCTTAACTATGCACCCACATAGGTGTAGGTAGTGGAGAATCCATGTAAAGGCTTAGGGAATGACACCACCCCAGACAAGTGGGGATCCCTCTTCTGATAGGGTTAATGTCGGGATTCAATATCTAGCTCTCACGGTTTATGTCGGTGAAAACTAATCCCCCGCAAAATAATGTAATGAACTAAGTCTCCTAAAGAGTGTACTCCTCAGGGTAGGTGGTGGTATGGGACTCCAGTTATCCATTGGAGAAGTAGACACTTCAAAGGGAGTCTTGGTGTATATTTGAATTAACTTATGAGTCTGTTATTATGTAATGAAATGAAGTTATGTGACTTAATCTCTAATGTTTAGAAAGCATGTTAAAGTTATGTCTTGAATAATGAAGTTATGAATGGTGAATGTGGCATACCTAACCTCATGGAATCCTCAAGGAGCAGAAAGTGGGAGTAGTATGGGGTGTTATTCTCACATTGCACTTTGTGTAACTTGCAAGTTCACATAGCCAATGGCACCTATGTAAAGTTCTAAATGCAAGTGTGTTCTCCAATTTTTAGTTATAGAAGTGTGGACTTGTCACCTGTGCGAATTAAGCCTATAATGGGTAGCCTTGAGGATCACTTAAGTGGACATTGAATGAATCGTATGGGCGGTTCCTTTATGTCTACCTTTGTGGGTAGTAGAATAACCTTGGTTAGGTAAACTTGTAAGGAAATGAGTTCGCTGTGACTTGAAGTAATATAAGTTCGCTAAAAACTTGAGTTCACTGTAATTCTTTTTAAGTTCACTGTAAAGTGGATTTTTATGTTAATGTTTTTGAAAATTCTTTCCTATTTTTTAAATGATGATTTATGTTTTATTTCACTTATATATTCATGAAAGTTTTACATAAATTTCATGGAAGCTTATTTCGACTAAAACTCCCTTTTTGCATCTTTCTGCATATGCCATACTTTGTACATCTTTTGTACTAACCCCATACTTTTCTATACATTATAAGTATAGGTTGGAGGTAAGGTGAAGGCTAGATGGCAATTTTGGGAATCAACTCTCTCAAGACTAAGTATGTCCTTATATATTCGAGGGCGTACTTCTATTTCTTTAGTTTCTACTATTAAGAATTTTTATGTATTTTCATTCAATGTAAAGGGCCATGTCCCTAAGACATTTAAGTTGTGTCTTTAAGATGGCTTGTGACGACGAGACTACTCTTTTGTATTTATAAAAGATATTTCCATTTTATTATTGATGTCATGAAAAGTTTTTATTTCTCACTAATTTTCATGTCTTATGTAATGAATGATCGCAAATGGATAGTACAAGACCTTCGAAACGTCAAGTACACAATTGTTCGACCTAAGGGTTACCTTATATTCTAAGGGGCACTTTCGGGTCATGACAAACTTCGTAACAAAGCATAACTTTATCCGAATAGTTTAGGGTCTAAAAGTCTGACAAGCCATGTCTAGTAGAGTCTTGTTCATCGGTGTGAGTCGTGACACACCCATGAGTGAGAGGATATAAGGCGATAAATTTTTTTTCTTCATTATTCTAATATCGTGCCTTAGATTTGAGTTCTATAAGATATCTTTCTCAACGTGTTCTCTAGTGTTTATATGACATGAATGCAAGGAGGACAACCGCTAGAAGGTCTTAGGAAGGAGTATCTAATGAGAGGATGCCTCCCCATAATGATAAAGTCCCTATAGTTGACTTAGACTATGTGAATAAGGCGTTTCCCCTGGAACATCAAGAACCTCAAGTGCCCCAAATTCCCTCTATGCCCTAAGTTCCCCAAGTTCCCTTTTTGGAAGGATATATGACTAATATAGAGTTAAGGACTGCCCTTATGGATTTGATCCAATTCATGACGAGTCAATATCAAGTCGTCACTAATCATTTGGTTACCCAAGCTAACAAATGAGGTGGACCTCAACCCAGTATTGTAAATACTCCCACTTCTAGAATTAAGGATTTCATGAGGATGAACCCTCCTACTTTTTATGGCACTAAGGTGGATGAAGATCCACAAAGTTTCATAGCGGAAATATTCAAGGTGGTGGATGCTATGGGCGTGAACCCTAGAGAGAGAGAGTATTTAGGCGCTTACCAACTCAAAGATGTGTCTCAACTATGGTTTGACCAATGGAGGGATTAGAGACCCTTAAGGGATGGTCAGATAGATTGGGAAGTGTTCAAAGAGGATTTTCTCGATAGGTTATTTCCCTTAGAGTGGAGGGAGAAGAAGATGGTGGAGTTCATGAATCTTCGTCAAGGGGGAATGAGTGTTAAAGAGTACTCTCTCAAATTCACCGAACTATCTGAGTATGCCACAACCATAGTAGCCAACCCTAGGGCTAGGATGAACAAATTTGTGATGGGAGTATCTAACTTGGTGCAAAAGGAGTGTCATACGACAATGCTCTTTAATTATATGGTTATATTTAGGCTCATGGTGTATGCTCAACAAACCGAAGAGTCCAAAATTAGGGAGATTAGCAAAGAGGGTAAAAGGCATAGGTCGTATGAACAAGGTAAACCAAAACCTAAGAAGATTTTCTATAATCAAGATTCTTCCTTGGGGAACAAGGTTAGGGATCCCAACAAAAATTTCAAAGGAGGTGACCAAACTTTTGAGGGGTCTAGGTGTGCTACTTGTGGAAAGCAAAACGTAGGTAAGTTTCTTGCAGGAACGGATGGTTGTTTTGGGTGCGGTAAGAAGGG
The DNA here is from genome assembly GCA_027705065.1 of Solanum peruvianum. Classification (NCBI taxonomy): domain Eukaryota; kingdom Viridiplantae; phylum Streptophyta; class Magnoliopsida; order Solanales; family Solanaceae; genus Solanum; species Solanum peruvianum. The sequence continues at coordinate 44,297,917 of JAKWJD010001759.1, read as the reverse complement.
TATCAAGTTAAGAGACTTCCCTAACATCAAGGGAAAAAAAAGAGGTTGACAAATCCCCTATTGGTAGTCCGGATCCTAATGCTCCGAGGAAGAATCGTTACTATGTAATGGGGACGGAGTAAGGAACTAATCCGGAGTGAGATCCCGATAAGTCTTAATTCCTTTTAGTTGTTTGTTTTAATTTGTATAATTTTATATGATCTTGTATCGCATAATGTCATGCATTTTTGTTAAAATTGCTTGAAAGGTGAATTATTGAGTTTTAAGCATGCTCCACTATTAAGGCTTGTGCATTCACTGTAAAGAATTTCACAAATTGACTTAATTGCACCTTCATGATTTGTAGCTTTAATGTGTGTAGAAATGATGTATATAATCATTTTTAATGTGGGAAAAGGTAGTTCCTTCATAAATTAAGAAATGAGAGTGTGTTTTGAATTCTGAAAATGGTTGCAAAAAAAAGTTGCCTCTGTTATCAAATTTCTTGTGATTGTGTGTTTGTGTTCCTGGTTGAGTTGGTGAATTGTCAAAGAATGTTTTGACCTTCATATACATTTTATAATCTTCTAGAGTCCCTGATGTCCTAAAAAATGTTAAGTGTAATTCGAGGATGAATGTTATTTCAAGTGGGGGAGAATGTAACGCCCGTAAAATTAACTAGGTTGAACTAGAGATACTCCTCTGTCTCATGATTAAATTTTGTTCTAAAATGGTTAATAATGATTTTTTGAGGCAGTGTCTATAGTTTGGTGATGTTTGGAGGTCAAACATCCAAGAACGTCCATGACGTACGGAAGATTTGCCTTACAAAGTGCTTGTGTGTCTTAGTATGTTTTGGCGAGTTTAACGTGTTCATTATAGTTGAAATTGATGTGAATTATCATAAGAACTAGATTACAAAGTGTATGGTTTCAACTTCCGGGTGCGACTCCACTTAGGATCCACGAGGGGTTCTAGGAGAGGACCCAAGATTTGACAGCAAAGCTGCCAAGACAGGCCCAAACAATGCCCTAGCATAAATGGACCGTAGTCCAGTTGACGGACCGTCATTGGGGGAGTACTCCACCCTTAGTGGTGTTATATTAAACCCCTTATAGACAACCTCAGCCAATCGATGCTCTAGCAGGATGGGTCGTCGACCAGACGATGCCCCGTAGCTAGTGGCTGTCGATGGGTCACTGTAAAGCTGTTACATTTTTCTGCCAAGGCTTGGTATATTTTGTAAATTCACCCCATGACTTTAATGAACCTAGTATGATTATTTTAGGGTTTTTAAAGTATTAAGTCAGTTCTAAGTCCTAGACCTAGAAAAGACCCCTCATTTTAAATATTCAAAACCCTCTCTTGAGAAATAACTCTCCCAAAACCCTATAGAAGCTTGAACTCAACAAAGGTCTTGGAGGGATGGTGGTGGTGGATTTCTTCATAAATAATAGTGGTTTCATGTCATTGAGGTATGGTAGTCATCCTTGAACTTCCTTTGATACAAGGAGCCACTGCTAAATGATTTCAAAAAGGGTTTCAACTTCAAACCTCTTTATTCCTTGACTCTAAGTATGGGTCTTTGTATGAAATATTTTTAATGATTAAAATAAGGTGTTCTTAGTGTTTACTGATGATTTTAATATCAAAACCTCAATGAAAACATGTTTATGATTTTTATCAACTTTTGGCTTTTTGAAATGGGTTTAATGAGCATGGTTGGTAAATTTTAGGATTATATATTCTTTACATTTATATTATGATTTAGCTACTTCCCTAAGAGCAATTTTAGGATGAGTTATTGGATAAATTGTGAATAGGTGGTTAAATCTTGGATGAATGGTTAGTTGGTTATATTGTCTAGTTCTTAGTATGAAATGTTCTTGAGTTGTATGGTCCATCTTTGGAAGAAGTGTTTATTTGAAGTATATGAATATGAATTTAAATATGTATTGTAATTTTAAGTATATGAATATGAAGCTTGATATGTAAAGTATGCTAGATATTGTGTCTAAGTGAACTATATGCTTGTGTGAAACATGTTAAAGTGTGTAATATGATAAATGAAGATAAAGAATGTGAAAGAAAAGGTGAGTCTTGAGGTGGACACTCTTCGTTAGTTGAGATGAAGTGTTTAGGAGAAACCTCACTATCTCTTAAGAGCTTTCTAAGATAGATTGAGGGATGGATACCCTTTGTGAGTTGAGATGTGGTGTCCAATAAGTTATTCTTTATCGTTTACTTATGAATGTTTAAGACACCATGGGGCAGTTATGCTTAGCACCGAGAGGATATGAAAAAGAGGTGGTTAAACTTCGTGAGTTGAGATGTTGTATCCAATGTACCTCTTGAGATGAGTACTGCTCCTTAGTAGAGAATAAATTACTTAGTAGCAATCTCCTTATCCTTTAACTATGCACTCGCATAGGTGTAACTATTTGAGAATCCATGTAAAGGCTAAGAAAATTACCCTACCCCAAGCAAGTGGGGATCCCTCATTTGATAAGGGTTAATGTTGGGATTCCATGTCTAGCTCTCATGGTTTATTTAGGTTAATGCTAACTCCCCACAAAAGAATGTAATGAACTAAGTCTCCTAAAGAGTGTATTATTGAGGGTAGGTGGTGGTATGAGACACTATTTATCCATTGCACAAGTAACACTTGAAAGGGGAGTCTTGGTGTGTCTTTGTCTTAATGTAAGAATATTTTATTATGTAATGAAATGAAGTTATGTGACTTATATCTGATGTTATGAAATCATGTTTAAGTTATGTCTTGCATAATGAAGTTATGAATGGTGAATGTGGTGTACCTAACCTGATGGAATCCTCAAGGAGCACAAAGTGGGAGTAGTAGTATGGGATGCTATGCTCACATTGCACTTTGTGTACCATGCAAGTCAACTTGGGAGGTCACCTATGTGAAGTTGTAAATGCAAGTGTGTTCTCTAATATTTAATTATAGAAGTGTGGACTTTTCACTTGTGCAAAGTAAGCCTATATTGGGTATCCTTGAGGATCACTTAGGTGGGAATTGAAGGAATTGTATGGGAGATTCCTTCATGTTTATCTTTGTGAGTCTTAGGATAACATTGGTTAGGGAAACTTCCAAGGAAATGAGTTCAGTGTAAGTTGAAGTAATGTAAGTTCACTGTAAAGTTGAGTTCACTGTAATTCTTTTTAAGTTCACTGTAAAGTGGCTTTTTATGTTGAAATATTGAAAATTATTTCCTATATGCTAAATGATGATTTATGTGTTATTTCCCTTTTATATTCATGAAAGTTTTACATAATTTGTATGAAAGTTTATGTCTACTAAAACGTACCTTTTTGCATGTTTTTTTGCATATGCCATACTCAATACATCGTTTGTACTAACCCCATACTTTTCTATACTTTATAAATTATAAGTACAGATTGGAGGCAAGTTGAAGGCTGGAAGGCAAGCTTGGAGATCGACTCTTTTAAGACTAAGTATGTTTTCATATATTCGAGGGCCTATTTTTATTTTTTTTAGTCTATCTATTATTAAGACTTATTATGGATTTTCATTCAACGTAAATGGCCGTGTCCCTATGATATTTTAAGTTGTATCTATAAAATGGCTTGTGACGACAAGACTACTCTTTAGTATTTATAAAAGATATTTCCTTTTTATTATCAATGTCATGAAAAAATTTAATTCTGCACTACTTTTTATGTCTTATGTAATGAATGATTGAAAATGACTAGTACATAACCTTTGAAAGGTCAAGTACGCAAATGCCTGACCTAAGGGTTACCCTATCTTCTAGTAGGTACTTTCGGTCCGTGACAACCTTCAATCTAGGGTTTCAAGGTTTATATTAAAGTTCTTATCCATGATTCTTTAAGAACCTTGTTATTCCAATCTAATATCATTCCTAACATGTTCATAACCTTGAATTCATAATTCCAATTCAAGGTAGAGTTGAGAGTTACGTTTTTCAGAATTCCTTCAAACGTTCTTAGAAAGTCCTTTTGAAGAGTCTTCTACAACTTCTAGCAACTCCTGTCAAGACTCAAACAAGTAAGTATAAGAGTGAAGACTATGTATTCATGAGTCAAAATAATCACCTAGATCCTTTGTATTATTTGCCATAACTCTTTGAATTCATAATTCACATCCAAAAGAGAGTAAAGAGTAGAGTCAAGCAATGCTTTTGAGTTCAATTATGAATCTTTTGAGACCAACTAATTATTTGAGGTAATATTGGAGGAAGTATGTAAGAGAATGAGAAGATTTGTATTTCAAGACTCGAACTTACACCCTTGATGTGGATGGCACTTAAAAACCATTGCTGGTCCCTAAGCGAACCCTCAACCTGGATGACTACAAGCAGAAGACTTACTTAAGCATACAAAGCTTGAAATGTGAAATAAAATTTATAAACTCAACTTTCGAAACTTCAACTCAAATAAACAACTCTGAATAAAGTAATATATCGATTAGCCGTAAAATAGTCAACTTTAGTCTTTAAAACATTTAATGAAATAAATGATAATACAAAATCCTAAACTATACTGACTATCTATAAAGCCTCTAACGGACAAGGATGGAAGTCTAGACAAGATCCATGACCTCCTAACTAAACTGAAAGGCAAATTAAATACTCCGAAAGCAAGGAGGTTCATCATAGCTAACTCGAACTCTTGATATATCAACGAAGCTCCTGTTGATGATCCTGTATACCTGTGTCTGCATCATGAGAAGATGCAGGGCAATTGTCTCAGTACGTGGAATGTACGAGCATATAAGGGGAATACTAAAACATAACATAAGTTTGATACTTGAATAAAAATATGGAAACATATTAACCTCTTCTCAAACATGAAACCCTATGAATACTCAAGAATAAGATACTCAACTCACAGATTAAATATTGAACTCAAAAGATGTGATACTCGACTAAGGATACTCAAATCATGATACTTAACTGAACTCATTTGAATATAAACCAGTTTAAAAAAAGTGCAATATGAAGAACAACAATTTAAAAACATGATGTTAACTCAGGGTAATAATATCATAAAATATATATCATGCTCCCTCTTAAAGTCTACTAGTGCAATGCATGAATGAAGTCCCAAACTCTCATTATTACTAAGCAGAACCCCTTCGAAACCATGTAACGAATACTGTGGGAGTTTCTCTAACCGACAACCATAACGTAAGAGATACAATATTGATACAACGATCTACCTCACGGTGCCAGTGCACCTTATACCCGGCCAAAGGTATAAGACCTGAATTGCCTAATGTATCCACAAGTAAACTGCGTAATGGGTTCATCTAATAAGTATGAACCTTTTCTACCCATGGTGGCTACATGGTTTATGGGTGTCACGACCCAAAACGCGCCGCGAGTGGCACCCACACTTATCCTACTATGTGAGCGAACCGACAAATCTAAACCCCAACATTTACCAATATTTCAACCATAATGAACAAAATATAATGCGGAAGACTCAAAATCTTATTAATATAACCAATAAATAAGCTTCTAAAGTTTATCAACTATCATCCCCAAAATCTGGAAGTCATCACACCAAGAACATCTATCCTCAAATTTCTAAATCTAAGAGTATTTAAGGAGCTAAAATAAGTAAAAGAGATGGTCCATGTACGAACTTTAAGACATCAAGACGTGAAGGAGAGAATCCAGTCCGAGCTAGGAATAATAGCTCACCCTGAAATCTGATAAGCTGGAGATGCGGACGAGTCGAAGTCGATGGCACGTTTGCTGCACTCAACAGATAACAAAGAGAAAAATACAAGTAGGGGTCAGTACAAGGAACACGTACTGCGTAGGTATCATGGGCCAACTCAAAATAGAAAGCAAAATATGCTGAATAATAATATAAAATCAACCATAATACTTAACAGGTGACAACAACAAGTACAAGAACCATTCGCAATAACACCAAGCACACCTATGAGGACTCAAGCCTCCACACCATACTCATTTGGGAAATAGGTTCTTTGAATTTGAGTATATTAACATAATTCAAGATTAATTCTCTTTATTATTATCGTGTCGGAACGTGACACTCCGATCCCCTAGTACTACTGTGTCGGAACGTGACACTCCGATCCCCTAATACTACGTGTCAGAAAGTGACACTCCAATCCCCTAATACTACATGTCGGAACGTGTCACCCGATCCCTTAATACTATGAGTCAATTTGTGACACCCGATCCCCTAATACTACGTGTCGGTTCGTGACACCCGATCCCCTAATTCTACGTGTCGGTTCGTGACACCCGATCCCTTAATACTACGTGTCGGAACGTGACACTCTGATCCCCTAATACTACGTGTCGGTTCGTGACAACCGATCCCCTAATTCTACGTGTTGGTTCGTGACACCCAATCCCCTAATCTCATTATTTTCTAGTTCATCAAGCCTTCCTTTATGTCAAGGCATCATCATTAATAGAGAAGATTTAAGGTTTAAGATTCAACAGCCTCATCATTCTAATCCATTACAATTACATAATCACATCATGCAACCACACAATTAAGCATATAGAAGACTTTACAATACTACCCAATACATGTCAATCGCTATTTAGAGTTTACTATGAAATAGCATAAACCATAACCTACCTCCACCGAAGAACCAAAGTCAAGCAAGCTACTTCTCCAATATTTTTCCTTTCATCAACGCCTTCGAACTTCTACAATCTATCAAGTATGCATAATTTGTAAGTTAACGAGTCTATAGGCATTCATATTACTATATATCTAGCCTAGACCCGAAAATTCACCCAATTCTCTAATAATTTCCCAATGTTAAAGTCTAAAGGTTAGTCTTACTTCCTCCAATTAATCAAACTTTAATGGTATCCGAATTATATAATACACCTAATATTTAATTACCTATTTTGATAGGTTAGCACTGGAACATAACGAGCCACTAAATTTACATGTCCAATAGTATCCATGACCTTTCTCTTTTATGCAATTTTATGCAATCTATACAACATATGACTTGTAATAATTGATCAATCATTAATCCATTATAAACTCCATTAGCCACCATATTCTTACTTCCCATGTCCAAGATGCAACTAAGATATACAAATTAAAATTAATCTCACTAGCCAATCGTTTTTCTTTATTCTTCATAAAGAAACTCAACGTAATAATAAAATTTATCGTATAAACTCTAATCAAATAAAATTATTTTGGTATTTTTCCATAAGTCATTACGATATCATTACGTCCCCACTTTTATCCAGAATTCAACATGGAGCTACGCACTGCTACACATAAGGCCATTTAAGTTTCTATCCCATCAATATATATATTATATAATAATTTATGCAACTTATTCATCAAGCCCAATAAACAAATATTCTAAATCAATCTTGATTAATCATCATATCCATAAATTATATATTCAATATCACTATATAATATTAATTTCATTATTCATCCAACCCTAAAAAAAAGCACCAAGTTATATCACGTAATTATACAAAACATTCTGCCCAACAATTTACATGCAAAGAACAATATTGATGATTGTTGAAGATTTACCTGAGGGTACCGTCACCTCGTGTTACAAGTCAGCATTCGCTCTATTGCTTTGTCCTTTAATTATTTAGGGTTAATAATTATCAACTAATTATTAATAAAATATCTACTAAACCTTATAATTTCTTTCTATAGTATATTTATTCCATTATTATTATATATATGACCAACTATAAAAGTGTAAAAGTGACCCATTATAAATTTTAATATTGTTTTCTTTAACCACCAACTAAATATATTATTAAAATTACCCAACTAATTTCATAATTATAATTATGAATAGTTCAAAACACCCATTTAAATCTATCGGATAGTATTTTCTAACATAAAAAAAGTTCTAGTGCTCAAAACGACTAAAAATGGTCGTTACAATAGATACCAATTTGCCCATCGTTCGTCCTCGAACGATCAAAGGAAGGCAAGGCAAGAAAGGATAGTTATCTAAATGATTATTCCAAAATATTAATACCCATTGTCTCATCTCAATAGTGTCAAAAACTAGAGATCTACACCTCCCCTCATAGAATGTCTCTAATATTATTACGCACATACTTGGTTTATCAAACTCCACATTCATTGAAGTCAACACTCTTCATAATAACAAAACGTATAACTACATCGATCATCTACCTTACTCTCAAACCATCATTAGTATCAAAGTATGCTTATCAAATACATGTTCAAACTATGGCTATCTCTTTCTATTTAAGCATTTCCTGACATCCCAAATAAGGCCTATAGCACTAATTTCAAATGTGATTGTACCTTTTCATTGAGACAAAACTATTAAATCACACCCAAAGTCAACTCTACACCACTTTCACATACCATGCTTAAGGTACCATTTTAAACCATTATATATATCATGCAAACACTTAGGAAAATTCTTTGTCACTCAAACTATTATGTATACTATAAGCTCATAACCTCTATTAACCATCAAATGCCCATGTAACACACCTTAACATTCTATGAAGTCCCATCAATAGAGTAGTATTAACCCAACTTTATTCATAATAGCAATGTAGAATTATATCTCACCTTTTACATCATTCTTAAGTCTTCTATCCTAATTTGAGCAATCTAACCTCATTGTAAAATACTAAATTTTCATACCTCATTATTGGTCACCTAAACCAAAACTCATTTTTCTTTTTGAAGTCGATGATAAACTCCTAGTAAGTCTGTACCGAACTAGTTCACATCTCACAATTATATCTAAACTCATAGGCAAAAATTAAAAACAACCGTCAACTACACCCCATTGATTTATACGAGAGGTCTTATTCTTTCACTCTTCTCAAATTTTTTTCATGGTGCAAATTCTAAATATCTCGCTCCTGCAATATATCAAACTTTTGTTTATCTAGCTTGCTTACTGCTCTCATGTTTTACTAATGATCAATGACATTTTACTTCACACTCTAAATAAAAACTCTGAGGGTAAACCCTTACTTAGATCCTTTAACAATCAAAAGTAACAACTTTATGGTCCAAAGCATGCATAAATTCTTTCACGTGCTCAATAACGATGCAATCAATCGTTTCTTATCTCACTAATTCATTCCTTGACAAAATATACCACAAGAAATTCAGACTTATAACAAAAAAAATAATTTGAATTATAAGTCCAATTGTGTAACACAATGCCCTTAATTATCTACATTTGCTTATACTTTGAATATTTTTACGAATCACCTTATCTTAGCTTATTGTCACAACCCAAAACGAGCCGCGAGTGGCACTCACATTTATCCTCCTATTTGAGCGAACCAACCAATCTAAACCCCAAATCATTTACCAATAATTGAACCATAATGAACAAAATACAATGCGGAAGACTTTAAACTCATTAATATAACCAATAAATAACTTCTAAAATTTAATACTTATTATTCCCAAAATCTGGAAGTCATCACCACAAAAACATCTATCCTCAATTTACTAAATCTAAGAGTATCTAAGAAACTAAATAAATAAACAGCTAGTCCATGCCGGAATTTCAAGGAATCAAGACATCAAGAGGAAGATGCAGTCCAACCTAGAAGCAATAGCTCACCCTGAAATCTGGCATGATGAAGACTGGCTAGAGTTGAGGACGAGTTGAAGACGATGTTACGTTTGCTGCACTCCACAAATAATCAAGAAAAAAAATACAAGTAGGGGTTAGTACAAGGCACAAGTACTGAGTAGGTATCATCGGCCAACTCAAAATAGAAAGCAGTATATATCAAATAATAATATAAAATCAACTACATTCTCAACAGGTGATAACCACAAATACCATAACCATTGGCCACAACACCCAGCACATCTATGAGGACTCAAGCCTCCCTATAATACTCATTTGGGAATTAGTTCTTTAAATTGAGTATATTAACATAATTCAAGATTCATTCTCTTTATTCCTCTTGTGTCGGTACGTGACACTCCGATCCTCTACTATCCTGGTGTCGAAACGTGACACTCCGATCCCCTAATTCTACGTGTCAGTTCGTGACACCCGATCCCCTAATTTTAGTGTCGGTTCGTGACACCCGATCCCCTAATTCTACGTGTCGGTTCGTGACACCCGATCCCCTAATTCTCCGTGACGGTTCGTGACACCCGATCCCCTAATTCTACGTGTCGGTTCGTGACACATGATCCCCTAATCTCATTCCTTTAATTCATCAAGCCTTCTTTTATACCAAGGTATCATCATTAACAAAGTGGATTTAAGGTTTAAGATTCACAGCCTTATCTTTCCAATCAATTACAATTACATAATCACATCATGCAAGCACACAAATATGCATATAGGAGACTTTACAATACTACCCAATACCTATCATTCGCTATTAAGAGTTTTACTATGAAATAGCATAAACCATAACCTACCTCCACCGAAGAATCGTGATCAAGCGAGGCTAATTCCCCAATGCTCTGCTGTCCTCTTCGTTCCTCTCTCTCTCGATCGTTCGTTTCTCCCTTTCTCTCTCTATTCTTTCTATTTTTCTTATTCAAAACCCTTTTTCTTTTACCGTAATTGTCATACAATTAAGTATAATAGATGATAAAAGTAACCCACTATTTATTTCAAGGTTATCTCCTTTAACCCCCAAGTAATTAAATTATTAACATTAACCCACTAACTTTATAATTATAGTAGGAATAGTCCAAAACGCCCCTTAAAGCATTTAACAGAAATTCGACCCAGTCAGGGTTACGCAGCCTATGACGGTCCGTCATGACTGTGACGGTCCGTCCTGTCGGTCCGTCACAAAGTTCAGAGAGTTAATTTCTGTGGAAGATGTGTGACAGTCCGTCGTGCCAACGACGATCCGTCCTGCCATTCCGTCCCAAAGTTCAGAGAGTCGATCTCAGTACCCAAATTTCAGAATTCTAAGTGTTTTGGAACGAGACCCCCTTGACGGTCCGTCATGCCCATGATGCTCCGTCGTGGGATCCGTCGACCCAGATAGTGATTACCAGAAATAAACTCTACTACTCAAAACGACTAAACAGGTCGTTACAATAGATACCAATTTACCCATCGTTCGTCCTCGAACGATCACAAGAAGAAAAAAAAAGGGCGAAAAGGAGTACCTGAGTCTGTAAAAAGGTGTGGGTATCTTTCTTGCATATCAGCCTCCTTCTCCCATGTGGACTTTTCAACTGGTCGATTCTTCCATTGAACTTTGATGGATGCAATCTCCCTTTATCTCAACTTGCGGATTTCTCTATCTAGAATGGCAACAGGCTCCTCCTCATAAGACAAATTCTCATCAAGAAGGACTGAATCCCAACGAATAATGTAGTTCCCATCTCCATGGTATTTCTTCAGCATAGACACATGAAATACCGGGTGCACTCCTGAGAGTCCTGGAGGCAAGGCTAATTCATAAGCCACCTCCCCTACTCGCTTAAGTACTTCAAATGGTCCAATATACCTTAGGCTTAGCTTACCTCTTTTACCAAACCGCATCACCCCTTTCATGGGTGAAACCTTAAGCAAGACTTGTTCACCCTCCATGAACTCCAAGTCTCTAACCTTTCGATCTGCATATTCATTTTGCCTACTTTGCGCTGCTATAAGCTTTTCTTGAATAGATTTCACTTTCTCTAATGAATCCCTCAAAAGATCAGTACCCCAAGGTCTAACCTCAAATGCATCAAACCAACCAATGGGGGACCTACATCTCCTCCCATACAGTGCCTCAAATGGAGCCATATCAATACATGAGTGATAGCTATTGTTGTATGAAAACTCCGCTAAGGGTAAGAAGTTATCCCAATGACCACCAAATTCTATCACACATGCACGAAGCATATCCTCCAACACCTGAATTGTTCGCTAAGAATGACCATTGGTATGAGGGAGAAATGCAGTACTAAGGTCCAACCTAGTACCTAATTCAGCATTCAATGTTCTCCAAAACATAGAAGTAAACTGCGTACCTCTATCTGATATGATGGAAAGTGGAACTCCATGCAATCGAACAATTTCTGAGATATAGAGTTTGGCTAACTTCTCCGTATTGTAAGTCACCTTGACCGAAATGAAGTGAGCAGACTTAGTTAATCTGTCCACAATTACCCAAATAGAATCAAACTTACCCAATGTCTTTGGAAGACCAACCACGAAGTCCATTGCAATTCTCTCCCACTTCCATTCAGGAATGGGCATTCTCTGAAGTGTTCCTCCGGGCCTCTGGTGTTCATTCTTTACTTTCTCACAATTTAGACATTTGGCAACAAAATCAACAATGTCACGCTTCATTCTACTCTACCAAAAGTGTTGCTTTAGGTCACGGTACATCTTGGTTGCACCAGGATGTATAGAATATCCGGAACTATGAGCGTCTGTAAGAATAGTGTGGATCAAATCATCAACACGGGGCACACGTACCCTCCCCTTAATTCTCAAAACACATTCCTCATCAATTATTGCTTTTTTAGCCTCTCCTCGCAACACCATATCCCGAATTCGGCTTAGTTTCTCATCATCAGACTGTTTTCCCTTGATCTTGTCAAGAAAAGAAGATTTTGCCTCCACATAGGCCAAAAATCCTCCTCTCTCTAGTATTTCCAGTCTCATAAAGTCGTTAGCCAAGTTTTGGACTTCTCTAGCCAATGGGCGTCTAGAAACTTGTAAGTGGGCTAAACTACCCATGCTCCCTGCTTTTCTACTTAAAGCATCAGCCACCACATTTGCTTTTTCTAGGTGATACAGAATAGTAATATCATAGTCCTTCAACAGTTCCATCCACCTCCTCTGTCTCAAATTCAAGTCTTTCTGGGTAAAGACATACTGTAGACTACGATGATCTGTGTAGACTTCACACTTGACCCCATATAGATAATGTCTCCATTGCTTTAATGCAAACACAATTCCAGCCAATTCCAAATCATGGGTCGGATAGTTACATTCGTGCACCTTTAGTTGCCTTGAAGCATAAGCGATTACATTCCTCTCTTGCATTAGCACTGCCCCCAACCCAGAATAAGATGCATCACTATAAACAATGAAATTCTTACCCTCTACTGGCAAGGTTAGGATTGGTGCAGTAGTCAACAAGGTCTTGAGTTTCTGAAAGCTTTCTTCACACTCGTCCGACCATACAAATGGAACATTCTGCTTAGTCAAATTTGTCAATTGGGAAGCAATAGAAGAGAATCCCTTGACAAATCGACGATAGTAGCTGGCTAAACAAACAAAGCTCCTTACTTCTTACACATTCGTGGGTCTTACCCAATTCCTCACTGTTTCAATCTTAGAAGGATCCACCATCACTCCATCCTTAGAAACCACGTTCTCCAAGAAGGACACTGAATCTAGCCAAAACTCACACTTGGAGAATTTGGCATAAAGCCTTTTCTCCCTCAATACTTCCAACACAATTCTCAAATGCTCCTCATGTTCCTTCTTACTCTTGGAGTATATCAGTATATCATCAATAAATACGATAAAAAAGAGATCCAGATATGGCTTAAAAATCCCGTTCATCAAGCTCATGAAAGCAGCAGGGGCATTCGTAAGACCAAAAGACATTACTACGAATTCGTAATGCCCATACCTGGTTCGAAAAGCAGTCTTTGGCACATCTGTTGCCCGTATTTTCAATTGATGATAACCGGATCTCAAGTCAATCTTAGAGAAGACACAAGCACCTTGTAACTGATCGAACAAGTCATCAATGCGAGGAATGGGGTACTTGTTCTTAATAGTTACCTTGTTCAACTGCCGGTAGTCTATGTACATCCGAAAACTCCCATCCTTCTTCTTCACAAATAACACCGGAGCACCCCAAGGGGAAGCTCTTGGTCTAATGAAGCCTTTACCTAACAACTCTTGAAGTTGGGCCTTTAATTCCCTTAACTCCGCTGGGGCCATCCTATAAGGAGGTATGGAAATGGGTCGATATCCCTATCCGGTGGCATACCAGGAATGTCTGTAGGAAATACATCCAGAAACTCATGTACTATCGAAACCGACTCAATTTAAGGTACTTGGGTAGTATCATCCCTGAGATGTGCCAAGAAAGCTAAACACCCTTTACTAACCATTCTCTTAGCACGAAGAAAGGAGATGATACGAACTGGAGTGGAAGTGTAGTCACCCTCCCACACTAACGAATCTGTCTTAGGCTTGGGCAACGTTACAGTTTTAGCATTACAATCTAAGATTGCAAAATTTGGAGAAATCCAAGTCATACCCAGAATTACATGGAAATCAACCATTTCTAAGATAACCAAGTCTACATGAGTGCTGCTCCCCACAAAATTTACAAGACAAGACCTATACACCTTTTCAACTATTACAGACTCACCCACCGGAGTAGAAACACGAATAGGCATGTCAAGCAATTCACAATGTAAATTAAGACCAGTAGCAAATGAGGAAGATACATATGAAAATGTGGAGCCAGGATCAAATTATACAGAAGTATGCAATCACAAACCAAAAGATTACATGTGATAACAACATCAGATTTCGCTGCTTCAGACCTCCCAGGGAAAGCATAACAATGGGCCCTATCACCTGTCTGCCCGTTGCCCCTACCATGTTGTGCTGTAGTAGCTCCAATTTGCCCGTCGCCCCGGCCGTTTTGGTGACCACCATTACCTCGGCCACCACGTCCTCCAGAATGACAGCCTCCTCCATGACCACCTCTACCTCTGACATTCAGGGGTCTGTAATTCTGTTTTGGACAATTCTCCTAATATGTCCAGCATCCCCACATCCATAACATTCTCTGGGGTCAAGCATAGGTCTCTGTGAAAATGATGAATTCTGGGGGTAACCTTCAAATTCAGAGAAATGTTGACTGGTCTCTGATGGACCCCCAGCTACAGCCTGCAGTGAAGACTGAATGGGTCGGGATGGGTAACCTCCTGAACTCTGCCCTCTGGAGTAGGACCCACTGAACTCACCTCCCTTACGGAACCTCTTAGATGCCGATGCTGTGGTGAAATCGCTTGGCTTCACCCCCTCTACCTCTATCACAAAATCAACTACTTCCTGAAAAGATTTTGCTGTAGCAGCTACCTGTAAGGATGAAATCTGTAGATCTGACCTCAATCCTTTCACAAAGCGACGAATCCGCTCTTGTGGACTGAAGCAAAGCTGAGTGGCATATCTGGATAATGCACGAAACTTAGCCTCATAAGCAGCAACAGACATCCTTCCTTGCTCTAGGCTCAGTAACTCATCTCTCCTCCTATACCTCAAGGTCCGGGGTATATACTTCTCCGTAAATAGACTAGAGAATGATGCCCAAGTAATAGGTTGTGCTTGTGCTGGTTGACACTCAACATACGACCGCCACCACATTTTGGCATTTCCTTGAAACTGATAGGTCACAAACTCAACGCCAAATCGTTCTACTATGCCCATCTTATGCAGTAACTCATGACAATCAACCAGAAAATCATAGGCATCCTCAGATTCAGCACCCTTGATGACTGGAGGTTTCAACTTCAAGAATTTAGTGAACAGTTCATGTTCATGTTTCCTCGTCTGACTACAGGGCCTATAATGACAAATGATCAGCAAACTTTTCAGTAAGTTCTTGAAATTGAAACCTCCAGTCTTCAAGGGTGCTGAATCTAAGGATGCCTACGATTTTCTGGTTGATTGTCATGAGCTACTACACAAGATGGGTATAGTTGAACGGTTTGGTGTTGAGTTTGTGACTTATCAGTTTCAAGGGAACGCCAAAATGTGGTGGCGGTCACATGTTGAGTGTCAACCAACAAAGGCACCACCTATGACTTGGGCATCATTTTCTAGCTTGTTTATGGAGAAGTATATCCCTAGGAAAAGAGATGAGTTCTTGAGCCTAGAGCAAGGTAGGATGTCGGTTACTTCATATGAGGCTAATTTTCGTGCATTATCCAGGTATGCCACCAAACTTTGTTTCAGTCCACAAGAGCGGATTTGCCGTTTTGTGAAGGGGTTGAGGTCAGAATTGCGGATTTCAGCCTTATAGGTAGCGGCTACGGCAAAATCCTTTCAAGAAGTGGTAGACTTCGTGATAGAGGTGGAAGGAGTGAAGCCAGATGACTTCACCATGGCATCGACATCAAAAAGGTTTCGAAAGGGAGGTGAGTTTAATGGTTCTTACTCTAGAGGACAGGGTTCAGGAGGTTACTCAGTCCGACCAATTCAGTCTTCACTACAGACTGTAGTTGGGGGTCCACCTCAGACCGGTCAACACTTCTCTGAGAGACCTATGCTTGACTCCTGAGAGTGTTATGGATGTGGGGAGACTGGAAATATTAAGAGGTATTGTCCAAAACAGAGTTACAGACCCCCAATAGTCAGAGGTAGAGGTGGTTATGGAAGAGGCCGTCATTCTGGAGGACGTGGTGGACGAGGTAATGGTGGTCACCAAAACGGCCGGGGTGACGGGCAAATTGGATCCACTACAGCACAACATGGTAGGGGCAACGGGCAGACAGGCGATAGGGCCCATTGTTACGCTTTCCCTGGGAGATCTGAAGCGGAGACATCTGATGCTGTTATCACAGGTAATCTTTTGGTTTGTGATTGCATGGCTTCTGTTTTATTTGATCCTGGCTCCACATTTTCATATGTATCTTCCTCATTTGCTACCTGTCTTAATTTACATTGTGAATTGCTTGACATGCCTATTCGTGTTTCTACTCCAGTGGGTGAGTCTGTGACAGTCGAAAAGGTGTATAGGTTTTGTCCTGTGGCTTTTGTGGGGAACAATACTTATGTAGACTTGGTTATCTTAGAAATGGTTGATTTTGATGTAATTCTGGGTATGACTTGGCTTTCTCCGAATTTTGCGATCTTGGATTGTAATGCTAAAATTGTGACGTTAGCCAAGCCTGGGACAGATCCCTTAGTGTGGGAGGGAGACTACACTTCCACTCCAGTACGTATCATCTCCTATCTTCGTGCTAAGAGAATGGTTAGTAAAGGGTGTTTAGCGTTCTTGGCACACCTCAGGGATGACACTACCCAAGTACCTTCAATTGAGTCGGTTTCGGTAGTCCGTGAGTTTCTGGATGTGTTCCCTGCAGATATTCCTGGTATGCCACCGGATAGAGATATTGACTTTTGCATTGATCTGGAACTGGGTACTCGCCCCATTTCTATACCCCCTTATAGAATGGATCCCGCGGAGTTAAGAGAGTTAAAGGCCCAACTTCAAGAGTTGTTGAGCAAAGGCTTCATTACACCAAGTGCATCTCCTTGGGGTGCTCCGATGTTGTTTGTGAAGAAGAAGGATGGAAGTTTTCGGATGTGCATAGACTACAGACAACTGAATAAGGTAACTGTTAAGAACAAGTATCCTCTTCCTCGCATTGATGATTTGTTCGATCAATTACAAGGTGCTTGTACCTTCTCAAAAATCGATTTGAGATCCGGTTACCATCAATTGAATATACGGGCAAGTGATGTGCCCAAGACTGCTTTTCGGACCAGGTATGGACATTATGAGTTCTTAGTAATGTCTTTTGGGCTTACGAATGCCCCTGCTGCTTTCATGAGCTTGATGAATGGGATTTTTAAGACATTCTGGATCTCTTTGTCATTGTATTCATTGATGATATACTAGTATACTCAAAGAGTAAGAAGGAACATGAGGAGCACTTGAGAATTGTATTGGAAATGTTGAGGGAGAAAAAGATTTATGACAAATTCTCCAAGTGTGAGTTTTGGCTAGATTCAGTGTCCTTCTTAGGGCACGTTGTTTCTAAGGATGGAGTGATGGTGGATCCTTCTAAAATTGAAATAGTGAGGAATTGGGTAATACCTACTAATGTGTAGGAAATAAGGAGCTCTGTTGGTTTAGCTAGCTATTACCGTCAATTTGTCAAGGGATTCTCTTCTATTGCTTCCCAATTGACGAACTTGACTAAGCAGAATGTTCCATTTGTATGATCGGATGAATGTGAGGAAAACTTTCAGAAGCTCAAGACCTTGTTGACTACTGCACCAATCCTTACCCTGCCAGTGGAAGGTAAGAATTTCATTGTTTATTGTGATGCATCCTATTCGGGTTTGGGTGCAGTGCTAATGCAAGAGAAGAATGTAATTGCTTATGCTTCAAGGCAATTAAAGGTGCACGAACGCAATTACCCGACCCATGATTTGGAGTTGGCCGCGGTAGTATTTGCATTAAAGCAATGGAGACACTATTTTTATGGGGTTAAGTGTGAAGTCTATACGGATCATCGTAGCCTACAATATGTCTTTACTCAGAAAGATTTGAATTTGAGACAGAGGAGATGGATGGAACTACTTAAGGACTACGATATCACTATTCTGTATCATCCGCGAAAAGCTAATGTTGTGGCAGATGCTTTAAGTAGAAAGGCAGGAAGCATGGGAAGTCTAGCTCACTTGGAAGTTTCTAGACGCCCGTTGGCTAGAGAAATCCAAAACTTGGCTAATGACTTTATGAGACTAGAAGTAAATGAGAAGGGAGGATTTTTGGCTTGTGTGGAGGCGAGATCTTCTTTTCTTGACAAGATTAAGGGAAAAATGTTTGATGATGAGAAACTAAGTCGAATTCGGGATATGGTGTTGCGAGGAGAGTCTAAAGAAGCAATAATTGATGAGGAAGGTGTTTTGAGAATTAAGGGAAGGGTATGTGTGCCCCGTGTTGATGATTTGATCCATACTATTCTTATAGAGGCTCATAGTTCCGGATATTCTATACATCCTGGTGCAACCAAGATGTACCGTGACCTAAAGCAACACTTTTGGTGGAGTAGAATGAAGCGCGACATTGTTGATTTTGTTGCCAAATGTCCAAATTGTCAGCAAGTAAAGTATGAACACCAGAGGCCCAGAGGAACACTTCAGAGAATGCCCATTCCTGAATGGAAGTGGGAGAGAATTGCAATGGACTTCGTGGTTGGTCTTCCAAAGACATTGGGAAAGTTTGACTCTATTTGGGTAATTGTGGACAGATTAACTAAGTCTGCTCACTTCATTCCGGTCAAGGTGACTTACAATGCAGAGAAGTTAGCCAAACTTTACATCTCTAAAGTTGTTCGATTGCATGGGGTTCCACTCTCCATCATATCAGATAGAGGTACGCCGTTTACTTCTATGTTTCGGAGAACACTTCATGCTGAATTAGGTACTAGGTTGGATCTTAGTACTGCATTACACCCTCAGATCGATGGTCAGTCTGAGCGAACGATTCAAGTGTTGGAGGATATGCTTCGTGCATGTGTGATAGAATTTGGTGGTCATTGGGATAACTTCTTACCCTTAGCAGAATTCTCCTACAACAATAGCTATCACTCAAGCATTGGTATGGCACCATTTGAGGCACTGTATGGGAGGAGATGTAGGTCTCCCATTGGTTGGTTTGATGCATTTGAAGTCAGACTTTGGGGTACTGACCTTTCGAGGCATTCATTAGAGAAGGTGAAATCTATTGAAGAAAAGCTTTTAGCGGCTCAAAGCAGGCAAAAGGAATATGCAGATCGAAAGGTTAGAGACTTGGAGTTCATGGAGGGTGAACAAGTCTTGTTGAAGGTTTCGCCCATGAAAGGAGTGATGCGGTTTGGTAAAAGAGGTAAGCTAAGCCCAAGGTATATTGGACCATTTGAAGTACTTAAGCGAGTAGGGGAGGTGACTTATGAGTTAGCCTTGCCTCCAGGACTGTCAGGAGTGCATCCGGTATTTCATGTGTCTATGTTGAAAAGATACCATGGGGATGGAAACTGCATCATCCTTTGGGATTCAGTTCTGCTTGATGAGAATTTGTCTTATGAGGAGGAACCTGTTGCTATTTTAGATAGAGAGGTCCGCAAGTTGAGGTCGAGGGAGATTGCATCCATCAAGGTTCAATGGAAGAATCGGCCGGTTGAAGAGTTCACTTGGGAGAAAGAGGCCGACATGCAAGAAAGATATTCACACCTGTTTACAGATTCAGGTACTCCCTTTTGCCCTTGTTTTTCTTCTTATGATCGTTCGAGGACGAACGATGGGTAAATTGGTATCTATTGTAACGACCTGTTTAGTCGTTTTGAGCAGCAGATTTTATTTCTGGAAGAACTGGCTGAGACGATGGATCCCATGACGGAACGTCATGGGCACGACGGACCGTCGAGGGGGTCTCGTTCCAAAACACTTAGAATTCTGAAATTTGGGTACTGAAATCGACTCTCTGAACTTCGTGACGGAATAGCAGTACGGACCGTCGTGGGCACGACGGACCGTCACACATTTTCCACAGAAATTAACTCTCTTAACTTTGCGACGGACCTGCAGGACGGACCGTCACAGGCTGCGTAATCCCAGGCTGGGTCCGATTTCTGTAAATCTTTTAAGGGGCGTTTTGGACTATTCATGCTTATAATTATAAAGTTAGTGGTTTAATATTAATAATTAAATTACTTGGGGGGTTAAAGGAGATAACCTTGAAATAAATAGTGGGTTAATTTATCATCTTTTATGCTTAATTACATGCTAATTAGGGTAAAAGAAAGAGGTTTTGAATAAGAAAAATAGAAAGAACAAGAGAGGGAGAAACGATTGAGAGAGAGAGGAACGAACAGGGAAACAACGCTTTGGAAATTTGCTTGCTTGATCACGAATCTTCGGTGGAGGTAGGTTATGGTTTATGCTATTCGTAGTAAACTCTTAATAGCGAATGATATGTATTGGGTAGTATTGTAAACCCTTCTATATGCTTAATTGTATGCTTGCATGAATGTGATTATATAATTGTGAAAAAATAAGCTTGATGAAGCTATTGAATCCTAAATCTTGAAAAACCCTAATCTACTTGGTTAATGATGATGCCTTGGTATAAAAGAAGGCTTGATGAACGAAAGTAGTGAGATTAGGGGATCGGGTGTCACATTCCGACACCAGGATAGTAATAGAGGATCGGGTGCCACGTTCCGGTACCAGGATAGTATATGAGGATCGGAGTGTCACGTTCCGACACCAGGATAGTATATGGATCGGTTGCCACGTTCCGATACCAGGATAGAATGAGGATCGGAGTGCCACGTTCCGGCACCAGGATAGAATATGGATCGGGTGTCACGTTCTGACACCAGGATAGTATATGAGGATCGGAGTGTCACGTTCCTACACCAGGATAGTATATGGAGCAGAGTGTCACGTACTGACACGAGAGAAATAAAGATAATGAATCTTGAAAGATGTTAATATACTCAATTTAATGAACCTATTCCCAAACGAGTATGGTATTGAGGCTTGAGTCCTCATGTGTGGTACTTGGCGTTACTGATTTATGATTACAGAACTTGATGTTGCTATCTTTTGAGTATTGTAGTTGGTTTTTATGATATTATCTGATATATACTGTTTTCTATTTTGAGTTGGCCGATGATACCTACTCAGTACTTGTGTTTTGTACTGACCCCTACTTGTATATTTCTTTCTTTGTTATTTGTGGAGTGCAGCAAACGTACCGTCTTCTTCAACTCAACCGCAACTCTAGCTAGTCTTCATTACACCGGATTTCATGGTGGGCTAATGCTTCTAGCTTGGATTGGATCTTCCTTTTCATGTCTTGATGCCTCGAAATTCCGGCATGGACTAGCTTTTACTTATTTTAGCTTTCTTAGATACTCGTAGTTTTAGTAATTTGAGCATAGATGTTCTTGTGATGATGACTTCAAGATTTTGGGGAATAATAGATGTTGAGTTTTTAGAAGTTATTGAATTGATTTTCATTTATGAGTTTATGTCTTCCGCATTTTATTTTGTTCATTATGTTTGAAATGTTGGGGTTAGATTGGTTGGTTCGCTCACATAGTAGGATATGTGTGGGTGCCACTCGCGGCTCGGTTTTGGGTCGTGACACTAGGAGGATAGTTCACGTGGGGACCAACAATAGTCTTCTGTTGTAGTAAGCTAGGAGGATAGTTCACTTGGGGACCAACAATGGTTCTTAAGTGCCGCCTACGTCCAGGGTGTAAACTCGGGTCATGATACTTTGTCTGTTACTGTGTTCAATGGATTGAAATTCTCTTAATGACATGAACATGTCTAGTTCTACTTAGGTGTGATGGATCTTGACTTAGCTCTACTAAATAACAAACCTCCTTTAATTACTTATAAGAGTAGTGAGAATGAGAAGTCTTTTCATAAATCATGGAATGCTCTAACATATTGAGTCATATGTTCATGTGAATGACTATTGCTAACAACATTAATAGTACTATACCACAAACAGAAAGTGCCAGAGAATACCTGAATTTTGTGGAATAACATTTTGGTTCTATTGATAAGTCTCTCGCTAATATACTAATAGTTTAACTCACAACCATGAAGTTTGATGGGTTGCATAGTGTGCAAAATCATATCATCGAGATGGGTAACATTGGGGATGAAAATGAATGAGACCTTCTTGGTTTAGTTTAATCTGAACTCATTACCTCTTGAGTATGGACCATTCTAAGTTAACTATAAAACTATTAAGAATAAGTGAGATATAAGTGAATTGTACAGTATGCTTACTCAAGAGGAGTTAAGACTTAATAAATAAAGAGGTCATTCCATTAACTTCATGGGTCAAGGATCTGGTGAAGGACTTAAAGTGAAGGCCAACAAGTTTAAGAAAAAGAAAGCACCTGATAAAAGTTCTACAGGGGGCTCATAAGGAACTCAAGGCTCATGTGTGTCATTTCTGTGAAAAAGAAAGACACTATCAGAAAGATTGCCTCAAACGTAAAGCTTAGTTTGAAGAGAAAGGTAAATTTAGTGATTTTGTATGTTTCAAATCAAATTTAGTAGGAGTTCCTGATAATACTATGTGGCTTGATTCTGGTGCAATTGCTAATGTATCCACTATGTTTGCATGGATTCACTACGATCCAACTAAAAATACAAAGAAGGATTTCTTGTTCATGGGAAATCTCATCGAAGGCATAGGGACTTATCGATTGATCTTGGAGACTTTGTACATCACCTTGATCTATTAAAGATTCTTTATGTTCCTTCAGTTTCTAGGAATTTGATTTCCCTTTCAAGACTTGATGTTTCTGAATTTGATTTTATGTTTGGACATGGATGTTTACATTTATATTAAAATATTATTTTTATGGTTCTAGTGTTCTTATTGATGGTTTATATCGATTGAAACTAAATAATAATTTTTGTGAATCCCTGCTTACTATTCTTCAAAATATTGGAATTAAACATAGTTCATTGAATGAAAGTTCTGCTTATTTGTGTCATAAACGTTTGTTCCATGTATCTAAAGAATGATTAAAAAAAATATTTAGCAAAGAATCAAATTCTTTGAAATCTAAATTTTTATGATCTTGATATATGTTTGGTTTACATTAAAGAAAAATAAATCAAACATACTAAAAAAGGTACCACAAGGAGCACTAAACTTTTTAAAATTCTACGCACTGATATTTGAGAACCCTTTGATGTTCCATCTTTAGGTGGAAAAAATATTTTATCACCTTCATGGATGATTTTCACGTTATGAATTTATCTATTTATTGAATGAAAAATCTCAAGCAGCACACACATTGAAAGTGTACATTAATGAGGTGGATAGATAATTAGATATAGCAGTGAAAAATCATTAGGTCAGATAGAGCTAGTGAATATTATGAAAGTATAACGAATCCAAACAATATTCAGGTCCATATTGCAAAATTCCTTGAGAATGGTGAAGTTAGTGGTAGTGTTGAATGAAAAAATGTGGAAATTCATGAGGTAACAGTAAATATCTCATTGCCCATGAACGTACCTACTTTCACACCAATAACAAATTTTGTTCCTCTTGTTGAAGAACACTTTAACAATGTTGAACAACTTTTAGATTTAATACTTCAAGAAGGAACTAACTCTGAAGTATCTGATGCAAATGAACCACAAACACTGCATTAAACACTCTGAAGTATCTGATGCAAATGAACCACGAACACTGCATTAAAAAAATCTCAAAGAGAAAGAAAATTAGTCATTTTAAATGATTATGTGATTTATTTGTAAGAGTCAAATTTTGACATTGCAATTAATACAGATCCAGTTTCACTTTTCACAAGCCATATAAATTACTGAGTTTGATAATGAGTTGATTCCATGAATGAAAAATTAAAATCCATGAAATACAAAAAAAGTTTGGGATCTTGTTCAATTACCAGAAAGTTCTAAAAGGATCGAGAGTAGATAAATCTTCAAGACAAAACACGATTCTAATGGTAATATTGAACGATATAAAGTCAGAATTGTTGCAAAGGGATACACTCAAAAATTAGGAATTGATTATAAAGAGACCTTTTTACTGGTTTAAAAAAAGACTCATTAAGAATTATTTTGGCTTTGATAGCTCATTATGATTTAAAGTTACATAAAATGGATGTTTAAACTGTCTTTCTTAATCAAGACCTCAAGGAATATTTTATACGAACCAAGCAAAGGGTTCCAAAATTGAAGGAAAATATCAAATGGTATGTAAGCTAAATAATACATATATTGACTCAAACAAGCCTCACGACAATGTTATATAAAGTTTAATGATACCATAACATTTTTTAGATTTAAGGAAAATTACCATTGATCGGTTCATATAAGAAAAGATTAGTAGAAATAAGTTTATAGTTTTAGTCCTATATATTGATGACATTTTAGTTACTGCTAATGATTTAGGCATAATTGCGTGAGAGCAATGACTTTCTGTTTATGAACTTTGAAATGTAAGCTATGGGTAAGACATGTTATGTGATAGGAATAGAAATATTCTGAGATAGATCACAAGGATCATTAAGATCATCTGATAAAGGATTATCAAAAGAGCTCTAGAGAGATTAGCATGAACAATTGTTTAGTAGGAATAGTTCCTATTCAAAAAGCGGAAAAATTTAATCTCATGTGATGCCCAAAGAAGTAGAACATTTCCTTATCTTAGTTTGATGTATGTTCAAACTTGCACAAGATCGATATTTGTTTTACGGTAGAAATGCTAGGAAGATATCAAAGTAATACTAGAATTGATAAATGAAGAAAGTGCAAAGGAAGTTTGTGGCATGTCATGAGGCCATAAGACATGCATTATGGTTGTAAATCTTTACTTCAGTACTTGGGTTGTCGACACCTCCATCAAGCCACTGAAAATTTATTGTGATAATACTGCAACAATATTCTTCTCCAAGAGCGATAAGTATTGCAATTGTGCCAAAGATATCGAATTAAAGTACTTTACTGTCAAGGAAGAAGTTTAGAAACAAAGAGTGCTACTTGAGTATATTAGAACTAATCTCATGATTACAGATCTATTAACTAAAAGGCTTACAACCAAAGTCATTTAAAGAATATGTTCAAAGAATATGTCTTAGTTGTGCTTATGATTGATATATTTATGATATTTTTACATTCTAAACTCAAATTATGTATTTCTGATATATATATATATGAATTTCTTATTTCTCATAATGATATATACATGATTGCTTTGAGATATCATAAGATAAGTCTCTATGAGACATTATAGTTACCATAATATTATATATTTTTTTGGCTTATGGGCCTAGTATGATGCGTTGCCAGTTTAGTAGTATATGAAAGAAAGTATGTAGCTTAAAAAATTTATGTACAACTGCAATTACCCACATTAGTAGTTTGTTATATTGTGGTATGTGTGATGGATATTAAGAAGACATATATTGTATGCACAACTAATGCTTATGAAATATTAATGTTGTGGTTATTGGGCAAAGTATGATAATGTAAATTATTGTTATTATTATTATTATTATTATTATTATTATAATAATAATAAATAATAATAATAATAATAATAATAATAATAATAATAATATAATAATAGTATAATAATAATAATATATTTATTATATCTTACTTATGACCCAAGTTTACTTGTAACACAAGTAATACCATAAATAATATTTAATAAAGAATAGATCTCTTCGTACATTGGTTACTTAATGGACGTACAAGATTAAGTCATAACCTGTACAAATTGGTCCTTCCTTCACTCATTTGGGTTACCACATATTCTCTACATTAGTTTCATCTCTAACTGTTGTGGTTGTTACTGTCACGCCCCGAGCTACACACTGGGCAGGATCGACACTCGAAGACCATTGATGGCCCTCAAGTGAACCTTTGGACTGACTACTTAAATAAGGGGAAGACAAACCTTAACTTTGACAAGACTAAAACATAATAAAAGGGAAATACGTCATGTCATAACTTTGGCCAAAATGGCACTTTAGTCTTATTAACTCAAAACAACTTCAAACCAAACTACTATAGCC
Organism: Solanum peruvianum; assembly: GCA_027705065.1. NCBI lineage: Eukaryota > Viridiplantae > Streptophyta > Magnoliopsida > Solanales > Solanaceae > Solanum > Solanum peruvianum. The sequence goes on along the minus strand of JAKWJD010001759.1, from coordinate 44,271,616 downwards.
TCTAAACTATCTAGAGAGGGATGTTGGGACAGAACCCACAACATCCTAAAAGCTAAGCTAATACAGAAATGAAAAAGGATGTCCTCAAGAATGAAAGGAGGCTCACCACAACTCTGAAGCTCAATTTGGAATCAACGATGCACATGCTGATCCTGGGTATCTGGGTCTGCATCATGAAACGATGCAGGCCAACTGGTATCAGTACATTGAATTTACGAGTATGCAAATTGGAGACCTAAACAGTGACTTAAGCTTGAGGGGATTAGATAAACTTACCTTGGCTCTGCTTAACTCAATAATATTCTTAACCTAAGTGAAATACATATAGAGCAATTTAAATCACATTAAAGATATATATATATATATATATATATATATATATATATATATATATATATATATATATATATATATATTGGTTATGTGCATTGACAAATGATGAAATGAACATTCACGTGAAGGGGTGAGTAATTATGAAAAGCAAATGTATTAAAGTTAATGAATGAGGTGACAATATGATAAGAGCCTAATATGAAAGATGGGAGTAATCTCAAATAAGCCTAAGTAAATGTCACCAAAATGTACTCACCTTTGAGAGTGTAAAGCTAATGAAGAGACTAGTCTTTATGAACACACTAATTAATGTATTGAAGTTAATGCATACTTAATACTAATGATGAGATGAGAAATCATCTGACGAGCTATGATGTTCTCATGCTAGAAGCCAACTTGCATGATGTATGAGTTGAATGTAATGAAACTTTATACTAAGCAGCGATAGTCTAGGTATGAGCGATGATGCCTTCATTCGCGAATGGCGGAGGTTCACGTAACTCTCATGAGATGAGACTATCTGGCATGTGGGATATGGGTCTCCTTATATCTCCTTTTCATTGAACCTATACTGCCAATATGGGGATCTAGCAGGGTTAAATTCCCTATATACGCTAGCATGTTTTGGTTCTTTTTGGTCGGTGATTCCACCTCTTTTTGGTGTGGGGATTACACACTGGATTTCACGATGCTTACATGATCTATGTCGGTTAAGGTTAAAGTTCTCAAAGAAAGAATGAGGCCAGTGTCAACGAATGCATATAATGAAATGAACGATACCAAAGATGCTAGGATAGGATAATCAAGAGGTGATCTAGACTTAAGTAATAACAATAGGTTATTCTTGGTCATTGTACAACGAACCCGATGAGAGTCTTAAACTACATCGTAGGTATGACTGGTGGCTGCACTAGTATATGAAATAATGAAAATGAAGTACGCATTAATGAATGAAGCAGACTCTGTATTTGTTAAAGAAGGCTCCCTAGTAAAGGTCCCATATGTTGAGCCCTCATTCTGGGAAGTCCTAATGTCATGTCCATGGATCCAAGGTCTCATGGCATATGAAAGAATGATATGAACTACGTGATATAATATGTACAATATGTTATGTGCTGCTTGTAAACTGATAAGTATGATGATGCATGTTACTCTCATAGCATGACTTTTCCTAATCCAAGTTTGGCAAGTCCACTGACTTTCCTAATCCAAATTTGGCAAGTCCACTAACTTGACTTTCCATAATTCATATCATTAGGAGAGAGATCTTCTTAATCATGCATGTCCTTGGTGTGTGCTTGCATCTACCTATACTTAGTACATGTATGTACTAATCCCATACAACTCTATACTTTTAGGTGCACGCACAGGCGGATGCTAGAGCTTACGATACGACACTGAAGCTATCTGGACGTGAAGCATTCATCCGAACTTGGTAGGCCCTCATGATTTTGAGGACGCTTGCCCATTATATTCCATCTTAGATATAGGTTTGAGGTAGTGGAGTATGTTCCACTAATGTTTCATTTACCGTTTTATTTTAGACTTTGTATTGGTGTCGTTTTGGCAAGGATACGTTTAATCCAATTATGAACTGCTTCTTTCATTTGATTATTTCTATATTAGATGGTTGATTTGTGAACTCCTATGATGTTAAGTATAATCTGTTTCAAATGAAATAGGAAAACAAAAAGTTTAAATTTTCCGCTAAAATTAACCAAGATGAAGTAACGATGACGTATGTAGGATTGTCTGCAACCTCTGAGAGGTGAACGACGCCGGTCTCGTCTGTAGTCTAGATTCTGGTCGTGACATAAGTTCCCTTATATTTTCTATTGAGAAATGAACTCAACTCTTACTCTTATTTAACTTGAAACTGTAAATCTTAGGGAATACTTAGTTTCCTTATAGCATTTGAGAAATTAACTCAACTCTTGCTCTTTACTTAACTTTAAACTTTAACTCTTAGGGAATACTTAGTTCCCTTATAGATTTTGAGAAAAGAACTCAACTCTTTATCTTTACTTATCTTAAAACTTTAACTTTTTACTTGACTTAAACTTTAAATCTTTTTTAAAAAGTGAAAACGCTTGTGAAATACTTTAGAAAACTTTAGAAGCTTTACTTTGACTTGTTTCTTAACTTCTAGACTTGGATCCTAACTTCTTTGACTTTGAACTTTCATTCCTTGAATTGGATTATCGATTCAAGGATCATGATCTCATGTTTATGAATTATTTCACGATGCTTAGATGTACCTTGAAGTGTTGGAAATTACTAGGAGTAATGGGTACATAACTTAGGAGCTGGTACGAAAAGATAGGGGAAGAATAGGGTATCCAGGGGGTCATGGTGCTCTAAGAGGCACGGAGCGCCATAGCCTGATGGACAGAGGCTGTCTTCTGGCGCGACGAGCCAAAGTCTGATGGACAGACTCTGTTTGAGGGGCTTTGGTGGCGCGGCGCCCCAGCTTCCCCCCAATGGGTTTTCTGACTTTCTTCTTCGTTTTTCATCTCTAAACCTTGCCAAACTCTAATGGATACCACCCCAAACACATATCCGTAATTAATTTACTACCCAATATTTTGGACCCGAAAACAGTCCTAAAACATGGATTACAAATAACAATGATGAACAACAATCCAATCAACAAGAAAGTCAAACTTTATTTTAAGATTCCAACCTCGAAAACGAGTTAATTCATGAACTTGACTGATTTGAATGAAATTGGTGTGTGGGTGAAGTAAACCAACGCAAAAGATCCCATATAACTTGTTAGGGATCAACTCCGATGATAATCCACGAAGCTAAACTTGGCGTTTTTGCGTCTTCTACTTCCTTCTCTTGTTTTCTTCTTACTTTCAAAACCTAGTCTATTTTCCTAAGTGCGTAAACTGAATGAGATCTTTTTAGACACCAACATATTACTCCAAAACGAAATAATTAATTTCCTTAAGGAAAAGACCAAAACACCCTTACTAAATCCGGTTTTGGAACTTTCACTGCTCAACAACCCATCTTTCAAAGGTCATATCTCACTCATACGACCTCAGAAATTTTCAAACTTGGCGTTTTTTAAAATATCATCCAATGAGATTTCCATCCGTATAAATAACTCAGCCAAATTCTCCATGAGCTAGGAGTTATGACTTTTTGAAAATGACCAAAACTTACTTTTTAAATCTGGAAATATTCCAGATTTCCTTGTTTCCAAATTTGATCTTTCTTGTTTTTTTCATAGATTAACCTTAGTTTATCTAGAATCTGAGATGTTATAGTTACGATCCTATTTCGAAACTAAAGGGTTTCAAAGCCGATTCCGCTACTTCGGCAATTTTGTTATGTTTTGAAAAAATTATAATTTTAGAGTTGTCACTTAGTTTATATATATATATATATATATATATATATATATATATATATATATGTATATATCTCTCTCTCTCTCTCTCTTTCTATCTATCTTTCTATCTATCTACTTATATATAGATAGATAGAATCTAGATAGATAGAAGAAGATAGATAGAAAGAGAGAGACAGAGAGACAGAGAGAGAGAGAGAGAGAGAGAGAGAGAGAGAGAATAGAGATATATATATATAGAGAGAGAGATAGATCTATATATATATATATATCTATATATATATATATATATAACCCAGAGTTGGGTAAGGGTTCAAACAATTTTCTAAGGAAGGGTTTAGGGAACTTAGATTGACCGACGGGTTTAAAAGTTTGGCTACTTTTTTTAGAAGAAAAATTACATTTACCCATAAAAAATAATCTTTGAGAATAAATAGATAGAGATTTATATAGACAAACAATGAAATATTATTTTTTTAAAGAAAGGGGGTGGGGGTGGGGGGCTAAAGTGTCAAAACTGTTTTAACTTGATAATTTATCCGAGTTAAAGATTTTAAACCAAAGAGTTAGTTCAAATTGCTTAACGATTTTAAACCAAAGAGTTAGTTCAAATTCCTTAACGTGGATTTAAAACTTTTGAATAACTATGAAAGAACATGAAAGGTTCTTAAGTCATTCTATAAGCTTAAATAACTTAAAAGAATTTGAAAAATTTTTGTACTTAATGAATAATACAATAGAAAACTTCCTTTAGGATTCATCTAAATTAACACAATAAAGTTTTAAAAGTTAGCGATAATCAACATATATTCATAAATAAAGCAAAGAACTAAATAAAATAAAGAAAGCGATGACAAGGGAATTTGGCCCCTTTCTGACTCTTGTTGCTAATGCTGCGATCAAATTGGACCTTTTCAAGTCCAATTTTCAAATTTCCATCGCTCCTGCTTGTTCAAATTGGACTTCAAAACTCCAAAAATTTCCAAATTTAGTCCCTTTGGAACTGCTGCTACTGTTGCAGTATTAATTTGGATTCTAAAAATCCAACATTCAATTTCAAGCAATTTGGAATTGCCATTACGCCGCTACTTAGTTGCTTCCACTACTTTGGATTTTAACCAAACAATATTACCTTCCGTTTCATAATTCCGATAAAGGTTGACTCAAGAAGAGGAAAATGGAAGAGAGGGCAGTCCATTTGTACTCATTCGGAGAGAGTTCATGCAAAGAATGTATAAGAAAGGGAATATGCAAGTAGATTAGCTCCAAAGGAAACATAAAAAATTAAAATTATCGTTAAACTAACCAAACATGAAACACATGATCATTAAATAATCACAGCTTTCAGAACTTAAGTAGTATGGTAAACAGGACAATTTTTTATTTTTTTTCAAAAAAAAGGAAAAGCTAAGTCAATGAACAAGTCACGTGGAGGCAAGGATCATTACAGAGGACGTAAAATCAAAACATTCAATACTAAACAACACATATTAACCTTCTTAAGCAAAGCACAAGACAAAGAAAACTATTCTCAGAAATGAAGGAAATTAGAAATAAGTTATACATTTAGAGAAGCTATATGTGAAGTGTAAATCATTTCGCATTCAAATACTAGATTGCGATCAAAACGGATATTACTTGAATAAATAGAAATAATGCCAAGCAAGCCAATTATGTTCTATGAAAGAAAAGTATACTTAGGGTTGATAAACATAATATTATTCAAATGATATCTAATAGGCTAGAGGTAGCCACACTTGGGAAACAAACAAACAAAACTAAGACATCCTTGTGGAGACGTACAACAATGGTTTGGAAAAGAAAAACTTAGAAGGGGTACAAATTTAAAATAACAATAACTCTTTATACTACAAGAAAATAAAATAACAAATATAAATTAAGAACTTTGGAGCATCTCATTTGAATCGATTCTCTAACGATGGATTAGAACATCTAACAATTGATCTCATTGGAAGCGATAACAAAATTAGAAATAAATGCCTTTAACTAGTGGTGGATCCATATCATGTAAAGGTCACCCATAGGAAGAAGCTATATAATAGAACCCAAATATACAAACTTAAAATTAAACTAGTTCAAACACTAGGTAAGAATAAGTCGAAAAGTTCATGTGAGAACTAATTTGAAGAGAATAAAAGAGACAATAAATCTGGTTTAATGCACACAAAAACAACAGGGAAAAGAAATTAACCATATGTGTAACTTGAGCAACATAATCAAACTAATTTAAATATAAGAAACATGTCAATCTTCGACCAATACAAGAGAAAGCTACTAGCTAATCCTAACTACATGGTACAACAAGAAATTTGTACAAAGAAACAGAAAGCAATGGAAAACAATTATGAGTGTCCTATTCTAATTCAAAACATTTAAGAAGTGGGCATAAAGGTATTGAAGCAAGAATTCTGTAGATTTACTAAGTCGCTTCCTAGGACTTAAACTCATCACAATTTAAATAAAAATATGAACAATTTGTAAGGTTTATGAAAATCAAGTAAAAAAACAAGCATGATGGTTTAAGAAAAAGATCCAAATATCACTCGATTACAAGTGCAAGAAAAGTTGTTCGAACCATTGTTTAGGTAAGAAGCAGATCAAAGAGACACGATATTTTGTGAAATAGTTGCGAGAGGAAATCATGAACATGATGTGAGAACTAGGGATACAAACGAAATATTTAATCGGGAACACAGGAGCAAGCGAACAATTTCCCATAGGGTTGTTTAGGATTCTAGAAAATTAAATCTCATGAAGCAGTAATTTGAAAACTTTTGCCAAACTTAAGAAAAATGCAAAATATTGTTTCCAAACCATATCTGCGAGAGACTCACAGATCTGTAGAAATCTACTTTGAGGGAACAATTACAAAAGGAATTCGAAACTCTACCAAAACATGTTAACAACAACCTAAAACTTGAACAAATATAAACAGTGAAGAACATGAGCAACATAACCATCAGACTAAAGGAAACACTAGAAAAATGTATCCATAAAAACAACTCTTAACAGAGAACCTAAACTAATATATTTGACATTTATATAAAAAGATGTGCGAACACGAATCCAGATGCTTATTGTTTACAAGAACAAATGCAAGTGTTATTTGCAATTTTGATTATTTGACAAACTTAGGGACCTTGTAAAGGTACCAGGTTTCTTACTTGAGTGTTGAAGATGAAACAAACCCAGGGACCTTGTAAAGGTACCAGGCACTCAATGTGACGAGCCAGTTGACTGCCAGCTGGAGACGGTACAGAAAGTAGGTGCACTTTTCCCGATGGCGTCAGAAAGTGAGACTTCTCCAACCAATGGCAAAGAGTTTAAGGAAAGTGACTTGTCCATATAAAAGGCACTTTTCTAAACATCATTGGTAGTTTTTGCAACTTGACAAAGAACTTTTCAAGAGCATTTGCAAAGGCTGCTAGCAAACGAAAGGTAGAATTATTCTAAGAACAACAGTAATCTCTGAAGCATTTAGTGTAGCTGTTTTAAGAATATATTCTCTTGTTCTTACTTTGTAAACTATTCCTGAAACTATAATAATGTTGAAATTCTAAGTTGTTCAAGTGGGATAACATAGTGGGTAAATTGGTTTCTACTTAGGCTTGTTAAGCAATAAACACTATTGCTTAAACATGAGATTAAAAACTTCTTATCACATTTGTTGTAATCGTGTTTTACTTTTGCTTTCAAAAATTAGTGAAAACGATTAAAAATCTTGTGAGACAGGTCGTGGATTTACTACCTTAAACAAGGAGGTTTCCACGTAAAATTGTTGTGTTGGTTCAAACTACAGTAAACTTTCTGTTTATACTTATAAGTGTAGTACGGGACCTGGTCCATTGTTGTGGTAAGTGAAGGCATATATTCTATCAAGTGGTATTAGAGAAGACACTCTCTATTTGGTTAACACCAAGGAAGTGATATCTGTTCTAGAATGGCTGCTCCTCTTAATCTAGAAGAAGTTCAATCTTCAACAAGACCTCCCCGTTTTAATGGACATTTCTACAGTTGGTGGAAGGTTAAAATGCATGATTTTCTCATAGCTGAAGATAGTGAGTTATGGGTATCGTACTGGATGGACCGTTTGTTCCAATGATAGAAGAAAAGGATGGAGAGAAAATCAGTCTTGTTCCAAAGCCTAGAAAGAAATACGATGAAGCTGACAAAAAATAGAAAAGGGCTACAAGGCAAAAACTCTTCTTGTCTGTGGGATAGGACCTGATGAGTTCAACAGTGTTTCAGCTTGTGAGTCTGCTATGGAAATTTGGGACTGTTTGAAGACTGCTCATGAAGGAATTGAACAAGTCAAAGAATCAAAGATTGACATGCTTACCTCACGGTATGAGAACTTCAAAATGAAGGAAGGAGAAACAATTCATGACATGTTCACAAAATTGACTTCCATTACAAATGAGTTGCGAAGTCTTGATGAACCTATAGCATGAGCAAACAAGTCAGAAAAATACTTCGAATTCTTCCAAAATCCTGGGAAAGTAAGGTTGATGTCATCACAGAAGCCAAAGATTTTAAGGGGCTGACTATGGATGCTCTGATTGGAAATCTGAAGACACATGAGATGAATCGAAATCACGATTCATCAAAGAAGGAAGCCAAAAAGGATAATTCATTGATGCTGAAGTACAAATCAGATGATGATTCGAGTGATGATGATACGGCATATCTTATCAACAAATTTCAAAAAATTGTGAGAAAGAACAAAGGTTTTAAAAGAGGAACAAATGGTCCTCGAAATGCTACTCAAGGTGATACATGCTACAATGTGGAAAAGCTGGATACTTTATTAGAGAGTGTCCTATGCTCTAGAATGAAAACGAGGAACATCAAAAACCAAGAAGTGACTAAGAGAAGAGAAGGGACATGGTACTCGGTAAGAGAGATCGAAAAGCTGCTGCTGACTTTGTGGTCAAAAAGGCTCTTGCTGCGTGGGTGACTCTTCAAGTGATTCAGAAGATCCTGATGAACCAAATGATGTGTCTATGGTGGCTGTTCATGAAGAGGAAACCATTTTCAATGAAATGTTTGCTCTCATGGCTCATAAAGAAAATGAAGAAGAGGATGACAAGGTAACTCTTCTTGATATGAAAATGATTTGGATAATTATCCTCTTAAAAAGTTGAGAACGTTGGCAAAAGTTATGATTGATTCTGTAATTGAGTTAACATCATAAAGAGACATCATGAATGCTGAACTTGATAGTTTAAATGAAAACAAAGTTAAACTGGAGGAGAAAATGTCAAAAATGGTGTCTCTAGAGTCTGATAATTCTGAACTTAAAAACTAGTTGAATCAGATAACTGAAAAAGCTGAAAAGCTAAATGGAATGTCAAATGGTTTACAAGTTGAAATTCAAGAAAAATTTAAAAACTCTGAGAAAAAATTGGGATTGTCGTTGGAGAAGAGCAACAAATTAGAAAAGGATATTGTCAAACTTAAGGAAGAACTTGAAAATCTCTTAAGTGGACAAAATCTTCTAAGTTGTTATCAAGTGCAACAAATCAGAGTAATTTCAATAAGAAAGGACTAGGAAGTCTGAACATAACTCCTCCTTTTAATCCTCATAGTAAGTATGTGTTTGTGTCTGACAATCTGCTTTGTTGTCATTGCAGTGAGAATGGGCACTTAAAGGGAGAGTGTGTTGGCTGGAGAAACTCCATGAAAGACTTTCTAATTATGCTGAAAGGCAAACTTTACCAAAAGGGAGACCTCGTCCTCCAAAGCTTGTTTCAACTAATAGATTTTCAAAGAAAAAAATCTGTCACTGCTCCAATATCCTCTGTTAGAAAGTTTCAAAAACTACCCTATTGGACTAAATACAATCTAATCACTCCTCTGTCTGCCTTCTGTGAACTCAAATTGAAATGGGTTCCCAAGCTAAACAAGTAATTCTTGGTGCAGGTGAGTGAGAGGAGCAGCAGTCAATGTTGGTATATGGACAGTGGATGCTCTAAACATATGACTGGTGACATAAAAAATTTCTTCTCACTCAAGACACTTCAGGGAGGAGGTGTCTCTTTTGGTGATGGAAAGAAGGGGTACATTTTGGGAGTTGGCAAAGTGGGAAGATATCTTAAAGATTCGATTGACAATGTATATCATGTAGATGGGTTGAAGTACAGTCTTTTTAGCGTGTCTCAAATTTTTGACAAAGGAAATGAAATCAAGTTTACTTCTGAGAAGTGCACTGCGGTAAGTTTAACCACAAAGAAGGTAATTCTCACTGCTTTCAGAAGTAAAAACATGTATGTGGACAACTTAGAAATGTCTCATGGAGATGACCTGACATGTCTTAGTGCTCAAAATGAGAATGCTGATCTTTGGCATCGTAGGCTAGGGCATGTGAGCTCATCTTTATTGACAAACTGATTTCTAAGGACCTGGTTTGAGGTCTGCCAAAGCTGAAGTTTGCTGAAAATAAAATTTGTGAAGCTTGTGTTAAAGAAAAACAAATCAGATCATCCTTTGAGCCCAAAAAGCAAGTAACCTCATCAAGAACACTAGAGCTGCTACACATTGACTTGAGTGGACCCTTGACGGTTCACAGCACAAGTGGCAAAAAATACATTCTAGTGATAGTTGATGATTACTCGAGATATAAATGGACAAGATTCTTGAAATTAAAGGCAGAAACACCTGAATAATTGGTGGTGTTTTTCAAAATGATTCAAACAAAATTGAATCATGTCATTTGCAGCATTCGATCTGATCATGATACTGAGTTTGAGAACTCAAAACTGGATAAATTCTGCATGGAGAATGGTACGAGTCATAATTTTTCTGCTCCTAGAACTCCTCAACAAAATTGAGTAGTGGAAAGAAAAAACAAAACCTTGGTGAACATTGCCAGAACAATGATTATTGAATCAAATCTTCCTCAAAATTTCTGGGCTGAAGCTGTCAACACAGCATGTCATGTTACCAACATGTGTCTGATAAGAGCTGTTTTGAATAAGACCCCCCTATGAGCTGCTCAACAATACAAAACCTATGCTAAGCTATCTTATAGCATTTGGATGCATGTATTGTGCTAAACAATAAAAAGGATGATTTCAGAAAATTTGATCCTAGGAGTGATGAAAGAGTATTTGTTGGATATTCTTCATCGAGTAAGGCTTACAAATATTCAACTAACGAACTCAATGCATTTAAGAAAGCATTCTCGTTGTATTTTATGAAGATGGAAGCTTGAAAAATAATGGATCAAATTATGAAGATGATGTGATCAAACTGTTCAATTCACAGAAAATTGAAGGAAGTGAAGTTGATGCAGAACAACAATTGAAAAATGACTTTAATGATCAGAATCATAGTCTACCTGAAGAGGATTATGAAGTGGAAAAGTGTAATGAGGTACCTAATACTATTCTGATTTCAAGTCAAAGTACATCAAACTCCCCAGAAAATGATGTCACTCTTGATGAAGAAGAACATGTTGATCAACTCAACCAGTCTTCTCCAAGATCAGGATGGAAGCATAGTTCATCACATCCTCTTGATAATCTTATCTCTACTTATAATTCTAGAATTCATACTAGATCAAAAACAAGAAATCTAGTTGCATTTTCAGCATTCATATCATCTATTGAGCCCAAGAATGTGAAAGAAGCATTAAGTGATGCAGATTGGATCAACTCTATGCAAGAAGAACTTCATCAGTTTGAAAGAAGCAAGGTATGGTACCTGGTTTCTCGACCTGCAGGCAGAACACTAATAGGAACCAGATGGGTATTCAGAAACAAGCCAGATGAAAATGGAGTGATCACTAGAAACAAATCAAGGCTGGTGGTTCAAGGATATAATCAAGAAGAAGGAATAGATTATGACGAGACTTTTGCACCTGTTGCCAGTTTGGAGGCTATTAGAATTATAATAGCTTTTGTTGCATTCATGGGATTCAAGCTGTATCAAATGGATGTCAAAAGTGCATTTCTTAATGGAGATCTGAAAGAGGAGGTTTTTGTCAAATAACCTCCTGGTTTTGAAGATGCTGAGCTACCAGATCATGTGTTCAAATTGAATAAGGATCTGTATGGTCTGAAGCAAGATCCTAGAGCATGGTATGAGAGGTTGTCAAAGTTTCTGCTGAAGAATGGTTTAAAAGAGAAAAATAAACAATACTCTGTTCATATTAAAAAGAGAACAAGAATTGCTTATTATTCAAGTTTATGTGGATGATATAATTTTTGGATTCACCTCAGAACATTTGTGTGAAGAATTCTCATCACTAATGGGAAAGGAATTTGAAATGAGCATGATGGGCGAACTAACATTTTTCCTTGGTCTACAAATCAAGCAATCATCAAATGGAATTTCAATATTTCAGGAGAAGTACATTAAAGAGATACTGAAGAAATTCAATATGATTGACTCTAAACCTATTGATACTCCTACGGGAACAAATTCCAAGCTTTTAGTAGAGGAATCTAATCCTCTTGTAAATCAAACAATGTACAGGGGAATCATTGGATCCTTGTTGTATATGACTGCTAGCAGACCTGATATTGTTTATAGTGTTGGAATGTGTGACAAGTTTCAAGCATGTCCTCGTGATTCACACTTGAATGTTGCAAAACGTATTATTAGATACCTGAAGAAAATAGGGGACCTGGTTCTATTCTATCCAGCAGGTGATACTTTTGATCTACTTGGTTTTGCAGATGCTGATTTTGCTGGGTATCAAGTTGACAGGAAGAGTACTTCTGGAATGGCTCATTTCCTTGGATCATCACTTATCTCTTGGGGAACCAAGAAAAAGAATTACGTGGCTCTTTCAACTGCTGAAGCTGAAGCTGAATATGTAGCTGTTGCAGCATGTTGTTCATAGTTGTTGTAGATCAGGCAACACTTGGAAGATTTTGGGATACACATCAAAGCAATTCCTCTTATATGTGACAATACTATTGCTGTTAGTATGGAAAAGAATCCAGTCCACCATATGAGAACAAAGAATATTGATGTTAGACATCACTTTTTGAGAGACAATGTTGAGAAGGGAAATATTGTTCTTACATATTGTTCAACGGAGGAGCAACTTGCAGACATCTTCACCCAGGCTCTCAGTAAAGATCAATTTGAGAGAAATCGACTGAAGTTGGGCATATTGATCTCTAAGTGATGTTCTTAGATTCCAACAGTTGAATTCCCTTGATGGCTAAAATTGTAGTGCAGGTATCCTTTGTGTGAATATTTAAATATCTGGATAAAGATCCTTTTTGTACCTTTTGTAGGTATACTTTCAGGAAGGAATGGACTAACAAAGAAGATGACTAGAACAACTGGGGAATGAGGATGTAACTGTGTTATGGTACCTGGTGCCTGTCCAGGTTAGCATTTATACATTAATTTTAAACTAAACATTATGATCGTTGATAATTCCACGTGTCAGTCATCGGTCATTCTGACCGTTAGTCCCATCGCTTATCTCTCAAGCGACACATCCAATCACGGACCTGGCACCTTTTCACGTCTTTTTAAAACCCTCATTACTTCTTTTCGAAATCCTCATCCGTCCTTCAACATTCTTTTTGCTTCACGAAGGGATCAAGTAAAAGTTAAAAGACAAACTTTGTTTCTTCTTCTTCCTTTTTCTGTTCGAAAAGTCTTTTGTTGTTCTCTTTCTAGTCAACCATGTCTTTTCCTTCTTCTACCTCCAAACAAATGCTTAATGCTCTTAGTGAAATGGAGCCCATTGCTTCCTACTCTCCTTCTGCTGTGGAGTCCAGATCCAATCCCCCTTCAAGTTCTCAGAAAGATACACCTGACAATCCGTTCTATGCCATAGATCTAAACAGCACATGCTTGCCTACTGGATCTGGTCCGTTGCAAGAAATGCTGCCTGATAATCTTTTTGTAGGAGATCTGCCTAAGCATAAAGCATCTGAGTCTAATATCTTGGCAGAAAATTGGCAGCAAGTGAAGAATTAGTTATTGAGAGTTTGGCTATGATGCAGGAAGAAGAAAGGGCTGAGTAAACTTAAGCTTTGCAGAGGGAAGAGGTAAGAGATACTCAACCCATTTTTGATAAAACTCCTGACATTGGAAGGTATCCTTCTTCCTCCTCTTCAGACTCTGAAAGTGAAGAGGAATCTCTAAAATGGAAGGTTGAGCGACGACAGAGTGAAATTTCTAGGAAGGTAAAAGAGAAGGTTGTTGAAGAGGCCCCTAGGAGAAGACCTACTACTAGGTCTGCTGCTCAAAAATTGATGGCTGATGCCTTTAAGGCCAGTGCACATTCTACTGCTGCAATTAGAAGTGCCAGAACCTTTAAGGTATCAAACTTCAAAATGCATGAGTCTGATGTTGTTGAGTTGTCTGCTGAGGAAGTTGAAATGAAAAATAAGAAGAAAAGGTCAGCAATCAAAAAGGCCAAAGTTTTCTAAGAAGGTTGAAAAAACAAAGTCCAAAAAGAAAAGTTTTGTAGGTAAAAGGAAGAGATCACAGGGCCCTGGTGCCCAAGACAGGAGTGATGAGAGTGTCAACATGCAGGAAGTTGTTGATAGCCTGAGAAAGCAAGCAGTCTTGGCTGGGAGAGTCTTTGATATGGGAATAATCAATCTTCCCGGCATGAACTTTCTTCATGATATGGTAGATATTCAATCATGGCTGCAATTTTTCAGCAGAAAATCCCTTATCCTCTATGAAGAAGAAGTGCGAGAATTCTATTATAATATTCAATTCAAAGAGATGGGAGTATCCTCACAAGGGTAAATGACATTGTTGTACATCTAATGCGGGTCTGTTGAGCAAAATTCTCAAGGTACCTAGAGAGGGTACCGGGTCTGTACTGGGAAAAACTTGCTCTACTGAGTTTGTGTCCTTGATTTCTAAGATACCCACAACCAAGGTTGCTGGGATTTATAGGAAGATCATGAAGAGCGAGTACCAGTTGGTTTTCGAATTTATCAACAAAGTTCTCCTTCCTAGCACTGAAAAGAGGACCTCAGCAACTTCTGCTGACGTGTTTCTGATGAAGATGTTGTATAGTTTCTAAGCCCTGAATCTACCAGGTCTTATGCTTGAGCATATCTACAAAACAGTCATCGATAGGAAAGGGGTTCATGGAATGTGATACAGATACTTTCTCACAGAAGTATTCAAGAACTCTCGAATTCCTATCAGTGTTGGGAAGGTTGTAACGGTGAAACAAACTATTTCAGAGAGTACCCTGGTCGAGTGTGAGTGTATTGAAGGGAGAGGCAATACAAAGGGCAAGATGGCTCAACTCCTCGAAGATCAGGATCAACTCAAGTATGAGGTTGAGGAGCTCACTGTGCGTTTGAGTGGTAAAGAGGCCAAAATAGCCATACTCAAAGCAGAACTACTTAATGCACAGAATGAGGCACCTGGTTCTTCCGTGGTACAAGCTCTTAAGAGAGAGAATGCAGAGTTGAAGGCTAAGATCACTACCTTATAGGAGAAGGCAATTAAAGATAATGATGCTGCCAATGCACGACTCACTCTCATCATCCAGTCCTTGTCTCATCAACCTCCTCCTTCCTAGCTTGTTAAAAAACCTCCCCTATGTCTTTCTTTTTGTGGCTTATCTTTGTGTTTTTGGATTATCAGTTTAACTTTAATGTATTAAATGTTATTATGGATTGCTGGTTAACTTTTTACTCTGTTGTTCTGCTTATAATCTTTTGTGAATGCTTTTCTCTTCCTGATTGATTGCTATTTAGCTTTGGTCTTAGTCAGTATTGTTGTTGACATCATTGGTTTACTGCATATCTTTTTTATGATGCCAAAAGGGGGAAGTAAAACTGGTAAGTAGCTAAATGATTATACATGTGGGGGAATACAGTGAGGGGCAATATAGTAAGGGGGAACAAAGTTGGAGTGGATCTGATACTATCGTTTGTCATCATCAAAAAGGGGGAAAATGTTATTTGCAGTATTGATGATTTGACAAACTTAGGGACCTTGTAAAGGTACCAGGTTTCTTACTTGAGAGTTGAAGATGAAACAAACCCGGGGCCTTGTAAAGGTACCAGGCTCTCAATGTGACGAGCCAGTTGACTGCCAGCTGGAGACGGTACAGAATGTAGGTGCACTCTTCCCGATGGCGTCAGAAAGTGAGACTTCTCCAACCAATGGCAAAGAGTTTAAGGAAAGTGACTTGTCCATATAAAAGGCACTTTCCTAAACATCATTGGTAGTTTTTGCAACTATACAAAGAATTTTTCAAGAACATTTGCAAAGGCTGCTAGCAAACGAAAGGTAGAATTATTCTAAGAACAACAGTAATCTCTGAAGCATTTAGTGTAGCTGTTTTAAGAATATATTCTCTTGTTCTTACATTGTAAACTATTCCTGAAACTATAAAAGGAATCAGTAGGTAGTGTTGAAATTCTAAGTTGTTCAAGTGGGATAGCTTAGTAGGTAGATTGGTTTCTACTTAGGCTTGTTAAACAATAGAGACTATTGCTTAAACGTGAGATTAAAAAATTCTTCTCACATTTGTTGTAATCGTGTTTTACTTTTGCTTTTGAAGATTAGTGAAAAAGATTTAAAATCCTGTGAGACAGGTTGTGGTTTTACTCCCTTAAGCAAGGAGGTTTCCACGTAAAATCGTTGTGTTGGTTCAAACTGTAGTAAACATCCTGTTTATACTTACTAGTGTAGTACGGGACCTGTTCCATTGTTTTGTTAAGTGAAGGCATATATTCTATCAGCAAGGAATAAAACCAAGTTAAACAATAACCTTTAGAACTAATCTCAGATAAGCTACATAAATGAAACACCAAAGAATCTAGGAAAATTTATAACAAAATCTTAACAGTGAGGAAAAAAGAAAACATTATTATCTACTAAAATGTCAAATTAATGTTTAACACATGAAAACTAAAACAAATCTATGAATATATAACTGATAGAAAAAGCATAGAAGAGCTAGAATTAAATAATACAAATCTAAGAAAGAATTTACTTGGTTCTTAACAACGAGCTGGAACTACAAGTTTGATTGAGACGATTCCACCTCTTCAACTCGAAAAAGCCAAAAAACATTTAAAATTTTTTGAACCATGGAACAAAGAATTCCCATAACTTTATGCCTACTCTTTGGTCTCCGAAAATCCTCTCCTAGGGTGGCTTTATGTAGAGAAGCTTCTGAGAGGATTTTGGATATGGAAATCGATGAGGGAGAACTCACAATTCAAATTACTTAATGGATAAGGTCAAGGGAGCTGGAGTTCGTAAGAATTGTATCATTTTGAACAAAATTAAATGGAGGATTGTCAGATTCCAAGAGAAGAACGAGTGAGGTGCGAGATTTAGAGACTTGTCCGATTCTCGAAATGGTTTTGTACGATGGATAAGGGAGAGGGGCGAGGACGCGTGACTAGTGCGACTGGTCTGCTTGCTAGGCTGCAAGATCGCTGAAGCTAGGTTCTGGGTGTTGACACCCAATTTTGGCCTAACATTTTTAAAAATTCGTAATTTTGGGGCCACAACGCTAATCCCGTCATTTGAGCCCATTTTGAGTTTTTATTTAAGTTGGTAACTAGGTCAAAAGAGGGGGTAATTTTTCAGAAAAAAAAAAAGAAAAGAAAAGGGAGCCGCAGCCCCCTCTCCTCAATCTCTCTTCCCCTCCTCCTAGCTGCTCCCAGCCGCCTCCCTCTTCTCCCCTCATCGTCTCGCCTCTCACTCATCCTCTTCCTCTCCCATAGCCGCCTTCCCCCTCCCCTTTCTCCATTCAACTTCTCCGCCAGCACCCCCACTTTTCTCCGGCGAAACTGGAACCCACCAGAAAACGAGCAACAACTTTGGTGAGGCTGACAGTCGCTGGCCACCTCGGCTTCTCCCTCTGCCTTCACCTTCCTCCATTTGCTGCTCTGAGCAGTGAGTTCCAGCAACCTGCAGCAGCTGGACACCAGCACAGTAACTTCGAGCAAACAGCAGCGCCGGCGAGGAGCACGCCAGTCGACAGTCCGCTCGTCCTCTCCCTTTTACCGGCGACGCTCCAGCACCAGCAAACAACCACCAAATCCCCACAGGAAGACAACCATGGCTATCAATGGAAATGAAAACCAACATAGTGGCAGCATCTCTCAAATGGTAACTACATTGACTCTCCTTTATTTTAATTTTACTCTATTTATTTTTTTCTTACTGTTGATTGACATTTTTTTTTTCAAATTTTGCATTTATTAATTTTAAATCATAGATTGTTTGATGTTGCTAAGTTTCTGCGTGGTTTTTTTTAATTTTTATTATTTTAGCTAATAAGACGTTGATGTTTATTTATGAATCTTAACTCTTTGGTTTAAGTTGCTTTTAGATATTTGATTAGTTTGGTTAAATAAGATTCTAATTTTGTTATAAGTTAAGTTGAGGGAATGTTGTAGTTATTATTATTATTATTATTATTATTATTATTATTATTATTATTATTATTATTATTATTATTATTATTATTACTATGTTATTATTAGTAAAAACATTACTAGTCTGGTTACTGTTGGTTGTTTTGGTTGTTTTGGTTATTATTATTATTATTATTATTATTATTATTATTATTATTATTATTTTTATTATTATTATTATTATGTTTGCTCATTTGGGTTGAGTTTAAGTTTTAGATATTGTGTTTTATTGAATTGTTTTTTTTATTGTATATATGAATATGGGTTAGTTAGAATGAAACTTTGATAATTAATAATGTTTTCTGATAATTCTTTTATTGACGTTTGTTTACTTTTATGATTTATTATGATTGACGGATTTTGGCTGCCTTGGTTTTTATGTTTGTTTATTACCTATTTTGTTAAACATTGTTTGGAAAATATAATATAATTTTACTTGTTAAATGGCCAATGAAAAAACTCTCCGTCGGTTTTGGAGGCCTCCACATTTTAAAAAAAGACGGAATTTTAATTCAAGTTTATATATTATATATGTTGAAAAGGGCCGATGAAGAAATTACCGTCGATTTTCAAGGCCTCCATGTCAATAAGACGGATTTTTATTCTTAAGTTATTATTTGAGTTATTCATTTTTCTTTATATTTATTTGGCACTAACTCTTTTACTAAGTGCCTTTACAGGTACATCGAGGTGCTTTCCCTTGAAATTTTTTCGAAAAAAGTTCAAATTATATTTTTATTTTGTCATTTTGTAAATATTGACGTTAGGCAAACCTTAGGCCGATGATTATTATTTTATTTTATTGTGTATATTGCATGTTTATTATATTTGTACATTATTATATTCTTCCTCAATTTGAAAAAAAAAATGAATTCAATCGGGAACCACATTTGTGGATTTCGAAGGGTGCCTAACTCCTTCCCTTCGGAATAACTTGAACCCCTTACCTAGAATCAATTTGGTTTCGTAGATTAATAATTGGTTTCCTAGTTTTCCTAAAATTAGGTGGCGGCTCTTTTCAAAACTCGTTTATTTTTTAAACTTTGTTAAAATTGAAACAATTAATAATTTTCGAGTTGCCGCGACGTTTCGCCCTATTTCGAAAGAGTAGGGATGTAAACAGAATGGCGACTCCGCTGGGGAGTTTTAGAGGTTTTAACCAATATGAATTTATTTATTTTTTCAAATTGAGGAAATTTTTGCTTTATTATTATGTTATACCTTGTATTTTTATGTTTCGTTGATTATTTGTATATTGTATTTATTCATTATTTATCTTGTTGTGTGTATTTATCATTGCATTCATGGCATAATATTTTCCGTCAATCGACAATTATTTCATTTCCTCTAAAGGACGATTATGCGGGTTCGCAGTCGTTCATTAACCAAAGATTTTCTCGGGGCACCCTGACGAGTGTAGTTGGCTACTTGATAGTCAACGATCGTTAACTGTCCCAGCCCAAGTAGTCCGCTTGGGTTACCTTTTCCACTCTAAATACAACCCACTCCTAGTCAATTAGTGTAGAGCCGAGCCAAATCCCGAAAATAGCGCATTTGAACTAAGATGACTCAATACCCAAGGCGTGTTGGGCCCATTAGAAGACCACCTTGAGTCCAAAACGGCCCACGGCCTAAATGGACGTTCATACTTATGTGTTTAAATTTGAAGGATGTATACGTTGTTTGAAAAAATCATTGTCTCATAGGGTAAAGATTAGATTATAGTTTGTTTAGGTTAAAGAAAGAGATTCACCAGCTACTAGCCTATTCGAAGATCTTGGTACACGGAGATGACAACAAATCAAGAAAGCAAAATGATCTTTTGTGGAGGCATAGTTTAGGGTCGTACCCTTGTGTGGGACTAATTATTTTGTATAAATTTTCCTTATTATGTATCTCCATTAAGTTTTATTTGTAAAATTTGTATAAATTTTAGTTTTTGGAGTAATGAAATATTTCAAATGACGTATACATCCTTCAAATCGATAGGCCTACCCTAGGCCTAAAAGGGTCACATATTTGTATAGGACGCGCAATAATTGTTTGTATGTTATGTGATATGTTTTAGTTTGTCTTTAATTAAAAAAGTGTTTATGTGTTTAATTCATTTTTTGTGTAATATTTTGTATTATCCATTATGTACAGGCTAACACTTTTACATTTTGAGTTGTTCTTCTTCACAGCGAAAAATTGATTTATGTTCGAATTCAGAAATTATTACTTGTCCAAAGTTGCAAGAGACAAGAGGATGAGCGAAATTAGAGTCCTTGCATTTCTCAATTATATCAAGTCAAAACAATAAATTAGGGGAGTATTTGACTTTGAGGTCGCATCCACTTATTTTTATTATTATTTTGCATGCCGGTTCTCCTCTCACATATTTCTCATATTTTTGTAGGGATACCGTCCCCGACATCAGTCGGGGATGGTCATAACAATGTCTGGATCTCGTGAAAATTAGAAGGAGACAAAGATTCAAGAAAACATCCAAAAAGAGTACAACAAATCGTTACTGTATAAATTCACAGGGTACATTCAACAGACAGTATAAATATTGACGATTAAGAGGCTATAAAATATATTAGTGAAAAATTAAAAAAAATAAAAAATAATAACTTCACGACTACAAATTTCAGTGGCGTTAGACCTAGGAATTTCTTTGAGTTGTCTAAATCTTTAAATTATTATATGCCTTATCTGGTCGAACTACGCGTACCTGATTCTCATTTCGGTGAGATACGTAGGCAACCCTTCTTGGGTTCGGTATAATATTTTCAAAAAAAAAAAATTATAAAATTGTTTGTGCATATTTTTCAAGTTATATCTGGCCGAACTACGCGTACCTGATTCTCATTTTAATGAGATACGTAGGCAACCCTTCTTGGGTTCGGTATTATCTTTAAAAAAAAAGAAAAAAAAAATAATAATAAAAAAAGAGTTTGTGCATATTTTCAAAGTTATATATGCACGAACTACGCGTACCTGATTCTCATGTTAATGAGATACGTAGGCAGCCTTTCTCGGGTTCTGTAATCATTCTTTTAAAAATGAAATTATTTGTACATACTGTGAGAGTCATGTTTTCAGCTCGGTCGGGACCTATGCAGTTAAGAGCATGAAGATATATTCGATATGATTGAAAAGAATGACTTTGCGGTAAACTACAGATTCTCGTGGTACCTTTTATCTATGCTTTTGTGATGCTTGAAAATTCTCTTGCATGCAATCAAGATACGAATAAAACTAACCTTATGTTTCATATGCATTGTGTGGTGAGATTTTGATCAAAGTTCAATTGTGTTACACTGTTGATCTAGAACTTGACCTGAATGTTTTTCGAGGCGAAATCATGAGTAATGTTTGGTTTGAGAAAGGATTGTAGGCCTTTTTTGACCCGATTGTGCCTTTCAAAGCCTACCAAATTACATTAATCCCTAGATTTCCCATTTTGAGCCTGAAACCTTCATTTGGACAACCACATCTTAATCACTACCCTTTTGAGTGCTTACGAGCACTATCCTCTCTTGGCCCAACCTTCTTGAGTGCACAAAGAATGTGCAAATTATAAGAGGAGATCCGTGTTTGAAATTTCAAAAAGCAAAGATATTGAATCTCCCAAAATCAAGGAAGCAAAGACTCTAGAGAAAAAGAAAAAAAAGAGGTGGAAGAAATAAGGAAAGGTAAAGAATACCCTTACAGGGTCAGTGAAAGATGGGAAGGAAAATATTCCAACAAAAAAGAGAAAATTATTATAATAAAGAAGTGGATAAAGAAAAGCTCCAACGAATAAGGGCTCAAAAGAAGAAGAAAATAAAGAAGAAGAAAAAAGCTCAAAAAATGAGAAATGAAAAAAAAGAGGAAAAAACAAACGTTAAAAATGAGAATTCAAAAGAAGATGAAAGGTGGGAGAACAATGAAGAGGATCTGACGCCAAAGGCGTACCAATCATTAAGAGCACAAATTCTGTGTGACGCTCAAGGCGGAATTCAGTCACTTTTATCTCAAATAAATATCCTACCCATCCCTAAGCCTACGTTACTAGCCAATTACAAGCCCTACATGATCTCATTCCAAATATTCTCACATTAGTGGAGATTTACATAAGGGTCAAGCATATGGTATCACAGTTGTGTACATTGAACATTCTTGTGAGTGTGAGTGCACTTTGAAAATGTCCTTTATCAAATGTTTCAAATATGTGTGAAATAGGACTAGTTTTTGTCGTGAGGGCACTTGAAACATGAGGATTGATACAATTCAAAATCTTTGTTTGAAACAAGATGAACGGATCTTGTTAATCCTTAAGTATATTTGAGGTACCACTTGAAGATGTAGGAATTACCTTAATTATATCTTAAAAAAAAACTTACCTGCAATCCTAACTGTTGGTACCAATCGTGGTGAAGATTTGACTATCTCATCGCATTTTTATTTCTGAAAAAAAAAAGATTAAAAAAAAATGGTCTTTTGAGTTGTTCATTATAAAAGGTGTTGTTAAGTTAATCTTATATATGTGAGACGCCTATTTTACTTTATTGAATTGTCCATCCCAAAATGTGATATGTCTTGTCTTTAGGCTTTGAATATAGCAAAGGATACCATTTGCATATTCCATCATGTTCATATTGTGCATATTCTACTGATAATCTTTCAGATTCTTTGCAGCACTCATCATCCACAAGGGGAACTACGTTTGACCTGATTCCTGCTCCAATGGGATACGTAGGCGCCACAACGGCTCGGTCATATACCAGTAAGATTTCCATTTCTCTTCATAATGGAAACTGGGACAGAATTTTTGAGAGGATCTCAAAAATTCATTTGAAGTTGGACTATTTTCGAGCATCCACCTCGTTACAGTTGGAATATTATCGAGCATCCACCTCGTTATAGTTGGAATATTATCGAGCCATCCACCTCGTTACAGTTGGAACATTATCGAGCCATCCACCTCGTTACAATTGGAACATTATCGAGTCGTCCACCTCGTTACAGTTGGAACATTATCGAGCCATCCACCTCGTTACAGTGGAACATTATCGAGCCATCCACCTCGTTACAGTTGGAACATTATCGAGCCATCCGCCTCGTTACAGTGGAACATTATCGAGCCATCCACCTCGTTACAGTTGGAACATTATCGAGACATCCACCTCGTTAAAGTTGGAACATTATCGAGTCATCCACCTCGTTACAGTTGGAACATTATCGAGCCATCTAGGCCTCGTTAAAAATCATGCATCACGAAAAATCATGCATCGAGAGTTAATATTCATGCATTGCGAGTTAATATTCATGCATTGCGAGTCAATATTCATGCATCGCGAGAAGATTTCATACCTCGCAGAAATGTATGCATCGCAAGAGGATTTCATACCTTGCAAAATTCATGCATCACTAGTTAATATTCATGCATCGAGAGTTAATATTCATGCATTGCGAGTTAATATTCATGCATTGCGAGTCAATATTCATGCATCGCGAGAAGATTTCATACCTCGCAGAAAATTCATGCATCGCGAGAAGATTTCATACCTCGCAGAAATGTATGCATCGCATGAAGATTTATACCTTGTGAAATTCATGCATCACTAGTTAATATTCATGCATCGAGAGTTAATTCATGCATTGCAAGTTAATATTCATGCATTGCGAGTCAAAATTCATGCATAGCGAGAAGATCTCATACCTCGCAAAAATTTCATGCATCGCGAGAAGATTTCAAACCTCGCAGAAAATTCATGCATCGAGAGTTAATATTCATGCATTACGAGTCAATATTCCTGCATCGCGAGAAGATTCCATACCTCGCAGAAATTTCATGCATCGCGAGAAGATTTCATACCTCGCAGAAATTTCATGCATAGCGAGAAGATTTCATACCTCGCAGAAAATTCATGCATCGAGAGTTAATATTCATGCATTGAGAGTCAATTCATTCATCCTTAGTTAATATTCACGCATTGAGAGTCAATTCATGCATTGAGAGTTAATATTCATGCATCGAGAGTCAATTCATGCATAGCGAGAAGATCTCATACCTCGCAGAAATTTCATGCATCGCGAGAAGATTTCATACCTCGCAGAAAATTCATGCATCGAGAGTTAATATTCATGCATTGAGAGTCAATTCATGCATCCTTAGTCAATATTCATGCATCGAGAGTCAATTCATGCATCGAGAGTTAATATTCATGCATCGAGAGTCAATTCATGCATAGCGAGAAGATCTCATACCTCGCAGAAATTTCATGCATCGCGAGAAGATCTCATACCTCGCAGAAAATTCATGCATTGCGAGAAGATTTCATACCTCGCAGAAATTTCATGCATCGCGAGAAGATTTCATACCTCGCAGAAATTCATGCATTGCGGGAAGATATTCATACCCCGCAGAAGATCATGCATCGAGAGTCAATTCATGCACCACTACTTAATATTCATTCATTGCGAGTTAATATTCATGCATTGCGAGTCAATATTCCTGCATCGCGAGAAGATTTCATACCTCGCAGAAAATTCATGCATTGCGGGATGATATTCATACCCCGCAGAAGATCATGCATCGAGAGTTAATTGATGCACCACTAGTTAATATTCATGCATCGAGAGTTAATTCATGCATTGCGAGTTAATATTCATGCATTACGAGTCAATATTCCTGCATCGCGAGTGAAAAATACTGCCTCCCATTTAAATTGCATTTTAATATGACAAGTTTTATCCCAGTGTTTGTCAAGAGCGTTTGAAAGGATGAATTTCTTAAAAAAAAATCAATTAAAAAAAAAACAGGCGTGAACTACTTCAACAAGGACGCAACGCATCATAGAACCTTTTGGAGACAGGTCTGGAATTGACTTCCACCACATGCAACCGCACTTATCTACAAAGGTCATGTGTTCAGTCAAAATTGGGTTTGTCAAATTTCGTTGTCCACGATTTCTTTCATCAATCATACACAACGAAAGGGACAGCTATTGACACCCAATTTTGGCCTAACATTTTTAAAAATTCGTAATTTTGGGGCCACAACGCTAATCCCGTCATTTGAGCCCATTTTGAGTTTTTATTTAAGTTGGTAACTAGGTCAAAAGAGGGGGGAATTTTTCAGAAAAAAAAGAAAAGAAAAGGGAGCCGCAGCCCCCTCTCCTCAATCTCTCTTCCCCTCCTCCTAGCTGCTCCCAGCCGCCTCCCTCTTCTCCCCTCATCGTCTCGCCTCTCACTCATCCTCTTCCTCTCCCATAGCCGCCTTCCCCCTCCCCTTTCTCCATTCAACTTCTCCGCCAGCACCCCCACTTTTCTTCGCTTTCCGGCGAAACTGGAACCCACCAGAAAACCAGCAACAACTTTGGTGAGGCTGACAGTCGCTGGCCACCTCGGCTTCTCCCTCTGCCTTCACCTTCCTCCATTTGCTGCTCTGAGCAGTGAGTTCCAGCAACCTGCAGCAGCTGGACACCAGCACAGTAACTTCGAGCAAACAGCAGCGCCGGCGAGGAGCACGCCAGTCGACAGTCCGCTCGTCCTCTCCCTTTTACCGGCGACGCTCCAGCACCAGCAAACAACCACCAAATCCCCACAGGAAGACAACCATGGCTATCAATGGAAATGAAAACCAACATAGTGGCAGCATCTCTCAAATGGTAACTACATTGACTCTCCTTTATTTTAATTTTACTCTATTTATTTTTTTCTTACTGTTGATTGACATTTTTTTTTTCAAATTTTGCATTTATTAATTTTAAATCATAGAATTGTTTGATGTTGCTAAGTTGCTGCGTGGTTTTTTTAATTTTTATTATTTTAGCTAATAAGACGTTGATGTTTATTTATGAATCTTAACTCTTTGGTTTAAGTTGCTTTTAAATATTTGATTAGTTTGGTTAAATAAGATTCTAATTTGGTTATAAGTTAAGTTGAGGGAATGTTGTAGTTATTATTATTATTATTATTATTATTATTATTATTATTATTATTATTATTATTATTATTATTATTATTATTATTATTATTATTATTATTATTATTATTATATTATTAATAATAATATTGTTACTATTGTAGTTGCTGCGTGGTTTTTTTAATTTTTATTATTTTAGCTAATAAGACGTTGATGTTTATTTATGAATCTTAACTCTTTGGTTTAAGTTGCTTTTAGATATTTGATTAGTTTGGTTAAATAAGATTCTAATTTGGTTATAAGTTAAGTTGAGGGAATGTTGTAGTTATTATTATTATTATTATTATTATTATTATTATTATTATTATTATTATTATTATTATTATTATTACTACTATGTTATTATTAGTAAAAACATTACTAGTCTGGTTACTGTTGGTTGTTTTGGTTGTTTTGGTTATTATTATTATTATTATTATTATTATTATTATTATTATTTTTATTATTATTATTATGTTTGCTCATTTGGGTTGAGTTTAAGTTTTAGATATTGTGTTTTATTGAATTGTTTTTTTTATTGTATATATGAATATGGGTTAGTTAGAATGAAACTTTGATAATTAATAATGTTTTCTGATAATTCTTTTATTGACGTTTGTTTACTTTTATGATTTATTATGATTGTTGGATTTTGGCTTCCTTGGTTTTTATGTTTGTTTATTACCTATTTTGTTAAACATTGTTTGGAAAATATAATATAATTTTACTTGTTAAATGGCCAATGAAAAAACTCCGTCGGTTTTGGAGGCCTCCACATTTAAAAAAAAGACGGAATTTTAATTCAAGTTTATATATTATATATGTTGAAAAGGGCCGATGAAGAAATTACCGTCGATTTCCAAGGCCTCCATGTCAATAAGACGGATTTTTATTCTTAAGTTATTATTTGAGTAATTCATTTTTAGTTATATTTATTTGGCACTAACTCTTTTACTAAGTGTCTTTACAGGTACATCGGGGTGCTTTCCCTTGAAATTTTTTCGAAAAAAGTTCGAATTATATTTTTATTTCGTCATTTTGTAAATATTGACGTTAGGCAAACCTTAGGCCGATGATTATAATTTTATTTTATTGTGTATATTGCATGTTTATTATATTTGTACATTATTATATTCTTCCTCAATTTGAAAAAAAAATGAATTCAATCGGGAACCACATTTGTGGATTCCGAAGGGTGCCTAACCCCTTCCCTTCGGAATAACTTGAACCCCTTACCTAGAATCAATTTGGTTTCGTAGATTAATAATTGGTTTCCTAGTTTTCCTAAAATTAGGTGGCGACTCTTTTCAAAACTCGTTTATTTTTTAAACTTTGTTAAAATTGAAACAATTAACAATTTTCGAGTTGCCGCGACGTTTCGCCCTATTTCGAAAGAGTAGGGATGTAAACACTGGGTCACGTTTTTCGCGTGAAGAAGACAACCATGGGGTCATTTATTGCGTGTTGTACGTGTCCGGATACTGGTTTTTGTATGCTCTTGTGATAAATGAACTGAGGTTGGGAAAATTGAAGTATTGGGCTAGCTAGAAGAGTTGAAATGGATTGAGGGTTGAATTGGATTTGGGCCGAAATTTGTAGGAATGAGAGCAATTCAGTTGGAAATGCTGAACGCTGTCAAATAAAGGCCACAAAATGGTTTTGTCCCAAATGAGGTTAGAAGATTAGGCATATGGGTTAAGTTACAATAAATTGAATATAATAATACAATCGAAATTTTACTTAATTAGTTAAATTAGGTTAAATCTTAATCAAGATGCATTTAAACAAAATTAATTAACGAGCTTCTTAGACTTAACGAAATGAAATAATTACCCTAATTATAAACTAAATGATTAAAAAAAATTATAACCGTAATTTAAATTAAACTGATGCAATAATATACATACTAAAAAAATTATATCTTTTTCAGACTATTTTCGAAATATTTATAAAATATGCTAATTATATATAAAATTATACATAAAATAGATATATTACATAAAAATTATAAATATGTTAAAAACTATTTAAATATATATTTATGATATTTTGAATTTTATAAAGTTAGTTATTTCAATTCATTTGGTATTTAAGAAACTCGAAATTTAATTCCAATCATGGAGGGTAAAAATTGGGTGTCAACAATGGTAACGTAAAAGTTAGGACACGCTTTCGTTTCTCTCCGTGATGATGTCTTCTACATCAGGTATGTGCCCTAACGATCTCTATGTAAGATTATCGTGTTCAAGATCCTGATATTATGTATTATAATATTTAACCTTACGATATAAATCTCGGAGGATCATATGAAATAGTTGGGAGTTGGATGTTTTAAAAATGAAGAAAAAGGTAGATGTAAAATGAAGTTTGTATGTGGCACAAAAGATCAAAGCAATGAAACTCTTAAAATAACATAAATCACATGGGGTGTAGACATCAAGTAGACCACAAGTGCGCAGGTGATCTGGACTATTTCGTCTTATTAACGAATGATACACATACTAAATCATGAGGTACATTGGAGCTACAATTAGAGAATTCAAAATTTCTGAAATACCCTTTGTCAACAAACAAGTAGACGGAGACGAGCTTGTTATTTCCTCTTTTTATATATATTCCAAACTAAGTAGCAAAAAAAAAAACATTGTTTGCATGACTATAGTCCAACTCTCTCATAGTCAAATTATAATGAAAAAATTTAATAAACTTTTCAGAGTTAAATTTTTTTTTTTTAGCTGAATAAATAGATCTAGTAAATCTTTGAGTTGTTACACGAGACCGGGTGTCTATTCTGTTTCGTATTTTCTAGAACCATGTATCATTGGTTATCTTGTTAACTATTTCATAACTACTATTTTTTTATTAATCTAATCAAACTCTTAATAATATTACCCATTTAATCAATTTTTGGAAATAAATACTGATCAAATATTAATTGAACAAGTATATATAATTCATTGGATTTACATTACTAGAAAATTTTAAATTAGAACCAGGTTTTAGACGCGTTTTAAAAATGCGTTTATTTTGGTTTTCTTTTAAAAACAACATATATTACATGCACATACATGTAACTTATGATTGGAATAATAGCGAATATGTTTTATGTTTATACATGTAGGGTGATATTGAAATGACACTAAAATACTTTTTATTTAATTCTTAGAGTATGATTTTTGTTACTCCATCATATCAATTTGATCTTCTATAAAAAGTACTCCCTTCGTCCCACTTTATGTGGCACAATTTCTTCTTTGGCTAGTCACAAAAAGAATATCACGTTTCCTTATATGATAGGTATTTAGAGGTATAATTCCTCTTTTACCCTTGTTGGTCCCACTTAACATTAAAAATAATACTCCAATTCATTTATGAGGAGAAAAAAAATGAATCCACTTATCAATATGACTATTTCTTGAAGGACAATTTGGTAAACATTTCAAAGTGTTCATTTATTTCTTAAAATGGGACGGAGGGAGTAACTTTTTGAAGTATGTTTAATTTTCTGCGTTAGCTTAGGAGAACTAGATAAACACATTATAAATAGTCAAATTACAATCATAACATAAAAGTATTTTACTTATAAACTATTAACACTTTTTCAAAAAATAAATCATCAAGATTAAATACCTTATACATTATCAGTTTCTCCATATATCTAGACAATCAAAGTGACATTTTAAATTTATAATAATAAATGAGAAATTTTTGTCATGAAATATAATACTATATTAGGTCAATAATTTGTTAGATTTGAATGTACACACACAAATTTATGTAAATAAAAAAATAAGAAATTATAAATAATTATAGGGTTAATAAGAGACATCATAGCATGAGGAAATGGTATAATTCAACTTGAGAAATGTCAACTCCTAAACATTAAAAGGAAACATAATAAGAACAATTTTTTATGAGCTAACTTTTTGTATCAAAATATTCAAAAGTTATATAAGTTCTCTGTCACAATCCGAGCCTACATCTTGGACGTGACACTCGAGCATCATTGTTGGTCCCCAAGAGACCCTTATCCTTGTTGACTACAAACAAAAGACTAAATCAAGCATACAAAACTTAAAAACTAAATAAAAATCCTTGAAACTCAAATACAAATCTTTGACTCAAAAAAAAAATCTAAATAAAAACAATATATTCAAATCGCCGCAATATATGGAACTTAAGTCTTTAAAATATTTTTAAAAAATAAATGAACAAACTTATAAAACTCTATTGTCTATCTATGAAGCCTCTAACTGTCAAAGATTGGACCCACAAAATCCTAACAATTGATATAACTTAAAGAACAAGTGGAACCCTCCGAAACCAAGTAGTTAACTCAAACTACATATGGTATCAATGAAGTTCCTATTGATGATCATGAATACTTGTATATGAATCATAAAATAATGCAACACAAAAGGATCAGTACATGGAATGTACGGGCATGTCAAGGGGAATTCTAAAGCATAACATAAGCTTGTACTTGATAAAGGAAAACACACTTACCTCTTCTCAACTCACTCAACTCAAGTTAACTCAAAGAAGTATAGTTCAACTCAACTTAAAGGATACTCAAGGATATTCAAAACTACTTAAACTTACTAAACTTAGATGTACTCAAGGGTAAAATACTCCACTGATAAATAAGGCTCTCACCTTAGTGAATGAAGCTCAACTCAATGATAAGGTACTCGACTCAATGAAAAACAATTCAACTCAAAATACTCAAGTCAAGATACGAAAAAAACAACAACAATAAAATATGCAATATATGGAAAGCATTTAAAACAGTATCAATTAACTCAATGTATTGAAGAACACAATAACAAATCAATTTGTATATAATAAAATATAATATAACTATGTGAGAGTTTCTCCAACCAACAACAGCACTATGAGATATGTGATGATACAACCTCTTGCCCACACTACCAGAATTTACATATACCTTTCCGGGAAATAGAACCTCTGAACTAAGTAGATCCACTAATCTATGCTAAAAAACATTAATTAATCATGTAAAAAGTATGACCCTTTCTACCCACGTTGCTTACATGATTTATGGAGACTTCAGTTATTTGAACTCGTCCCCATATTGGTGCTCAATACTAGTTCCAAAAATATACTCCACTCATGTATCAGTATTTTCTTTATTGTTTAAATGTGAAAACATTTTACTCTTGGAAATACTCAGTTCCTTCATAATCATTTGAACAAATAAAATTAACTCTTACTCTTACTCAACTCAATTCTCAAGTCTTAAAATATTATAAAAGACTTCTCAAAATAAAGTTCATGCCGAATTGTGGACGTGAATGAATCAATTCAAGGTTTTTCAATAACCGTAACTAGAACTCAATACTCGAGACTCAACAACTCATAACTCAAGAACTTCAATAATAATAGTCTCTTAAATACTGCTTGACTGAGAGGGTTCGTGTGGAATTTTGAACATGGACTACTCAACTCAAGTACTCAAAGATACTTCTCCTCTGAAGGCTACTCAACTTATAGGGTTCATGCAGAATTATGCGCATGAAGTGCTCATATCATGGAATTCATGGGTAACATGTAATAGTCCCACGATCAGGAATATAATATCGAAAAGTTTGGGAACTCGATACTCAAGACTTAGAACTTGAAGATACTATCCTCTCAATGATACGCAATTTATAAAGTCCATTCGAATTTATGGGCATGAAGTACTCGACTCAAGGGTCTACATAACAATATGAAACTGAATTATATGAATTTTCTAATTCTCATACTTACTACCTCAAAACTTAACTCAAATCGATAGTTAGTCTCAAAATATTCACAATTGTTCCTGGACTCTACTCTTTACATTCTCTTGAATTTGAATTATGAATTCAAGAGCTATGGTTCATGATATGAAGGATCTAGGTGATAGTGTAGATCATGAATACATTTTCCTCACACCCATGGTCAATTCCTTGAGTCTTGAAACATGTTATTAGAAATTGTAGAAGACTTATCAAAATGACTCAAAATGGATTTTCTCAAAATGATCAGAACAACTCTCAAGACTTGACTCTTAACTCTACCTTGAATTTGAATTATGAATTAAAGGTTATGATCATGTTTTGAATGATTTCTATGTGTTTAGAGTATCTTAAAGTGTTTAGAATTAAAAGGGATTGAATGTACACTGCAAAGAACTCAAATGGGGAAACCAAATACAAACAGGACGGGGCAGGCTACCCTAGAACACTGAGTGGTGCGAGGGTTCACTCACTGGTGCGGCGCGCCAGGATGTAACCTAGAAAATTGAATGAATTTCTTTGCTCATTCTCACCCTAACTTGCCTAGAATCAAACAGTTTCTTCTCCAATTACTTAGATTTGATTATTTAACATTAGTAAACTATAATCTACTAAATATAGCCCTCAAAACACTAACTTTCATCTCAAGAAATCATTAAAATCCTAACACAATAAAATTTGGGATGTACTTCAAGAACACTTCTCAAGAATTCATAAAGAAATCTAATCTTTCAACTTTAAGAATGAAATTGTACTAAAATATAACATGATTGGTGTGTTGATTAAAAACCCCTTAGGGATTAAAATCATGGTAAAATTCTGCAAAAAAATCAAGAACCTCGACGAGCGCCTTGATTACTTCCTCTTTTTTCCGTTTTTCTCTTATTTTCTCTTCTTGAACTCTCAACTAAAATCTTAGGCGTATATTAGGATCATAAAACTGAAATTAATAGGGTTAGACCCTTAAAACCTTACCAAAAACAATTAAATATCATTGAGTAATAAAAAGACTGAAATACCCCTTACTATTTTCGGGCAACTTTCCATTACTCAACAACTTGACTTCAAAAGGGCATATCTCACTCATACGATATCAAAACTTATCTAAATAGGTGGTGTTGGGAAGATAATTCAAGTAACTTTCATTATATATCCTTTATACTAACTAAACCATCCTAATCTAATAGTTATGGTCATTTTAAGGTTACCCAGAACATAGAAGAGCTTAGGAATGACTTCAACGAATTCTCTCTAGTTATTCTTGGAACTCAAGGTTCTATATCTAGTGACCATAACATTTAGGAAAAATTTAATTTCTTTGGTAAAAACTTAATTACTAGGAAGGATAGTGCAATAAAAATTAAGGGGTTTTACAATGTCTCCCTTTGTGATCATTCGTCATTTAATGATGGCTGGAGTGAGTATGGAGCGGGGTTACTCTTATCATCTCTATCGTACTAACTAAAATTTGCCCGCATTGCTATTAGGAACCAACTAAGAGCTCTTATTTCACTACTTCTCATTTAATAGAGTAGTATGTAATCATGAATACAATAGCAAACTTATCTAAATAAATCTTGAATAATCTATTTATAAGGTCCATGAACTCTTCTAGAGCATTGGTCAAACCAATGGACATAACTAGGAACTCGATCATAACACGTCCTTAAATTTGTCTTTGGAATATCACATTCCCTTACACTCAATTTATGATAGCTAGATTTGATGTCTATCTTAGAAAGACAAATAGCACCCTAAAGTTGATCGAAGATATCATCAATTCTTGTAAAAGAACACTTATTTTTTATAGTAACCTTGTTCAACTCATTGTAATCTTTAAATTCCGAGTGAGCCATCTTTATTCTTCACAAATAAGACCGGAGCACCCCAAGGTGAGACAATAAGTCGACAAAACCTTTCTCCAGGAGATATTTCAATTGCTCTTTCAACTCTTCAACTCTATTGGTTCCATGCTATATGGAAGAATAGAGAAAGGATGAGTATCAAAAGAATATCTGAAAAAAAGTCCTTTTCTCTCTGAGAAGGCACTCCAGGAAAATCATTTGGAAAGACGAAAAGACTTGTGGAAACTCTTTTGCCACTAGAATGACTAAATAATAGGTATCTTAACACTAGAGTCATTAACTCATACTAACACACCCCTTGGAAACTACTTTTTCTCCTTAAGGTACGAAAGAAAACGACCCTTAGGCATCGTTGAACTACTCTTCCACTATATATCTGGCTCATTAGATAACTGTAACTTAACAACTTGAGTTCTTTAATCAACTAAAGTCTAACAGGCATGAAGTCATTCCACACCTAGAATGACATCAAAATCTACCATGTCTAGCTGAAGTAAATCATCCATGCTGCTCTTGTGATTGACAGAAATGGTACAATAAAGATAGACTATCTCTACTAGAATAGACTCACCACCATGTGTATAAACATTGAAGGTCTCAAGGAGATTCTTAGGAAGAACATCAAAATTCATCTTATCATAAGGACTCACAAAAAATAAGCTTGCTCCTAGATTTAGCAAAGCATAAAAATCAAAGTTTAAGACTTGGATCATACCGGTGATCATATCAAGTGAATCATTTTGCTCTTGGCAACAAGTGATAACGTAGAGAAAATTTACTCCTTTGCCTGCCCCTAATGTTGTAGCTCCTCTAGATGAAGCTTTGTCTGGTAGGGTACCTGAAGCATATTGCGTTCTATTGCCCCTCTTACCATTACCTTGCATGTTCTTAAGACACTCTTTCTCATAAAATGGTCATTTTGACCACACTTGAAGCACTTAGTGGGTCCATCATAATACACCGTTAAGTGGATCCTACCACACTTTAGCATATGCAAGAGTATTAATACCCCCTTCTGTCACACTACCTTGAGAATGTGCATGTCTAGCTCGGAAGTTCTGTGCATTCTGATTCTTAATCTCACCTCTTTTCCTTGGTGTAGGTTCAGAGGAAGATGATTGGGTAGGCCCCTTCTAATTTTGTCTGAAAGATTACAAGTTGACATTACTCTTCTGCTTCCCGCACTCACCCTCTATCCTAGCTCTATTGTTTCAGAACTCTTTCCTATCTTAAAGATTCTCTTCCTCAACTTGTTAAACATGGATCATTACTCTTGATATGTCCATATCCCATATTAACATAACTTACTTGCCTTCCTTAATTGACAATGAGAAAACCCAACAACAAAAAAACTCGTCTTGCCTCTCATGTGAGCAACTACCTCTAGAGCATAACGGAAACATTGAATGAACTTTAGACTATACTCATGAACACTCATAGATTCTTACTTAATATTAAGGAATTCTTGAACAAAGCCTAACTCACAAGTGGTGAACCTTCAACTTTATCATTTTTCTATAAGTCAAATCACATGTCACGACCCAGGGTTACCCCAATAAGTAACATGATATACTTAACCCCAAGGGGGTTTCATACAATTCCTTAGCATAATTATAACATCAAGACATAAAATAATGTGGAAAATTTTACATTTTTACAATCGAAGTCAATAATATTTTTTCATAAATCAACATATGATTCTAGGCTTGTCTCATTCATCATATAATACAATAGATAGTACAGATAGGGTCGAAATCCCTTTGCATCAATAAAGTCTCAAAATAGAATAAATAGTAGAAACTAGAAAGGGGTTCACCAAACCTAGGGAATAGTCAACCCAAGATTCACTTGAATGAAGTTTATTGTCTTAACGACATGAACCTACAGCAGTACAATGTAGAAAATATGGGTTAGCACACTAAAGTAGTTTGTATGGAAACAATGCAGAAAATTCTTAGAGCATGCATAAAAGGGATATCTAGTTGAAATAATGCATTTATCAAGTTTAAGAGTAAATATGAAGAAACATAAGTCAAACCAACATATAAGCAACTCATAACCATACTAGTGTAATGCAAAGGGTAATATCTTATAACCCTACCAAATTCTAAGTATCACATTTAGGTCATCAACATCATAAATATCTTATTTTGCCTCATACATAACTAACATACATAAGTAAGGAGTGATTTATGTTTATAACGTGTAACAAGTAACGTCAACCTTAATATGCATACATGTATTGCATAAATAATCCATAAAACTTCATGACATAAGAGAACCACACCACGACCCCACGTAGAGTGTACTCGTGCAATGTATAAGTCAAGTCTCATACCCCACTTATACTTACCAGTACCCCTTAAGAAGTCATAACTAAATTTCATATTCTTAACAAAATTCCTATTCTTACCATATAGGGAAAATAACCTTAACTGAAATAGAACATGTGAGCTACATTGAATCCAGTGTTACTCCCACACTGAAATGAGATGTTATACTTTCCTTAGGTAGAACTAACATATTAGCTTTGAGTTGGATCCACTAGCTAAGACCTATGTGAGCACATAGTTATGGGATAATGAGATCTCTACTAGAAACCCAGACTTTCTAACGTAAAAAGTTTCCTTCTCATGAGATTCTTATTTTTGGAAGCCGAACTTTCTTGCATAAAAGCTTCCATCTCATATTCATATCCACTCGGTGCTAAGTATAATTCCCTTTTAAAAGTAACATTAAAAATTTCCTTAAGTTAATGTTCATCAAAGAATGCACTAGGCACTCAACAACGTATCATCATAATCGCTCATTGACTCATTAGGAGAGAATGTCCTTTCAACCTTAGAGTCCCAACATGTGAATAAACCTTTCATATCTTATTCAGTGTGTGGTCATAAGAATAGCCTTTCAATAAACACAACAAGATTACCTTTGTCATAGTCATTCATACAGAGTCATGTGTAAGGGTTGGGGAAGAAGGATCTTTAAATCAAAATACGAAGACACAATAGTCATAGGATCATTACCATTTAAGGAAATCATGAATTCATATACAATCCTTATTAACATATACAAACCTTATCGTATTGCCCTTCAAGGATAAGAGTTAAGATAACCCTTACTCCTAGAATTACAACACTATAGAGAGAAATACCATGATTCAATAACATAATTAATGTAATCATGATCAATTTTCAAGGTTCCGTAGTCAATCAAGCTATACTCTAGTTCATACTTTATAAATAAGGGAAAATCATGGGTCCATTGGAGACTTTCACCAAAATATAATAGTACACCATTATTACAACCATAAATCATCATAATCGACTATAATAAACATTAATTAAACAATGGAAATAATTTTAGAGGACGACCCATGTTGAAGATTGAAAACCCCTAGGTTTGGGGAATTAGAATCTTGAAAACTCAATTTGAAAGGCTCTTTAGGTGAAATCTTCCGAAAGATGAAAAAAATCCACACGTCTGGTTGAATTCCACGAGAAATTAAGGAAGAAAGACTGATTCTGGAGCCCTATCTTGATCTTGACTGTTCTCTTCAATGGAGTGTAGAGAGAGAAATATATTTTTGAGAGGGGAGTTGGTTGAGTTTGTGTTTGTGAGTTTTGAGGTGTTAAAAGATTTGGTTAATAGATAAAAATACTTATCTATGTCAAAAATAACTATTTTAGTAACCTTCCATACCCTTAATTAAGTAATTAGAAATTTGTGAATTGACCCTCTATGACAAAACCTAGGAGCTATTTTACGGGTGACATACAGACCCCCATCCATAGATCGTGCATGAGGTCACACCCAGTGATATGCTCCATAATTTTCTTCAAAGAAAGAAAATGAGGGAAATATTTGGAAGACTAAGTC
Source organism: Solanum peruvianum (assembly GCA_027705065.1). Classification (NCBI taxonomy): domain Eukaryota; kingdom Viridiplantae; phylum Streptophyta; class Magnoliopsida; order Solanales; family Solanaceae; genus Solanum; species Solanum peruvianum. The sequence continues at coordinate 44,234,051 of JAKWJD010001759.1, read as the reverse complement.
TATATCAACACCTCCCATCCACTGAGCGTGGATCCACCCATGGCTTGTGTGGGCCCATTTGTGGTCACAAGCTACGTTTAACGGGTTTTGGACCTTTCCTTAGGTCCTCCTCAAGGACCCTTGGGGGTGGGGGTGTCCTTGGGGCCATGCCTTGACTTAGAGGAACTTAGAACCTTAGTACTAGGTTAGGGAAGTTAATTTAGAACCCTATTACCTTCATGTTAACCCTTTTTAGGCTACTAGCTTACGTTATAGGCTCCAGCTTAGGTTATTTGATTTCTAGTGTGGTACGCCAAATTCTAGGGACACCCTTCATTTTGTATGCAACTATCTCTACCCTGTCAGCATCAACAATGTGCGTTGGCTACATGATCTATTGGGGTTGTGATTTGTTGAAATCTTCCCCGATCGGTGATTAATACTACTTCCAAAAATGCACTCTTTCTGTGATTTGAGATAATTTCTCAAAACTTATCCCAAAGTCTATCATGGAAATCAGTGTTTCCTCTGTTGCTTAATTATGAAAGCATTTACTCTTTCCATAAAACTATCTCAAAGGCTCTTTCAGAAATTGGTGTTTCATTTCTTTTTTAAATGTGAAAACATTTACTCATTGGGAATATAGTTCCAAATTACTCTTTTGAATAAAGGCACTTCAGTCTTTACTCTTTAATCAACTCAAAACTCAAGTCTTAGAACAAGTTTCAAGCATTTTCAAAAGACCTTCAAAAAGACTTCACAAACTATTTAGACGTAGCTCTTAACTTTCCCTGAATTCAAATTTATGGATTTAAGTTTATGATCATGTTTAAGGATGATATGATGATGTTTATACGTACTCTAGAGTGTAGAAATCAACAAGAAAATATAGGTATATTTCAAGGGAACTCAAAAAGAAAGAAGTGGGAAAGGGTAGATGAGCTGCCGACCCTGGAGCTCTGAGTGATGCTGAGCGCCAGAGGACAAACTACAAAGCTGGGTTGGGGCACTCTGAGTGGCGCAACACTCCAATCCCAAACTACAGAACCTGCTATGGGGTGCTCTGAGTAGCGCAATGCCCCACCCCATTTCCCAATATTTTAATGAATTTCCTTGTTAGTTTTTCAACTCTAATTTGTCCAGATTTGATTAGTTCCTTCTGCAAATACTTAGATTTGAATACCCAACCAACATATACAGGAATAAACAAAAAAATAACTTCAAATCTCACAAAACTAGATAAAAAAATCATCAATAACTCAATAATCAAGAACCAAATAGAAACTTCAACAATATCTATCAATAACACAATTACTCTACTATCAAAAACGTAAATAGTGATCTCTAAGACGTCATAGGGATTAACCTTTGGCGAAATCCACAAGCAAAATCTCAAGAACCACAAACTATAGCTCTTTCTTCTCTTTTCTCCTCTGTTTTCTTCTCTGAAAACCCTAGCTTACTTTTATGAAGCGTAAATTTTACAAATATAGTTTTGATCCAAATTAACTTACTAAAAACGAATTAAACCATTTGGTTCTGGAGAACACCAAAATACCGTTTTAAAATCCGATTAACTTTACTTGTTCAGACAACCTACTTCAAAAACACGTATCTCACTTATACGGACTCGAAAATGAGAAAAAATAATGCCCGAAAAGATAATTCAAATATATTTCATCTAGTATATTTATCAAACCTAAATTATCTTATACATAGAGTTATGGTCATTTGAAGGTGACCCCAAAACCCATATTTAACATATTTTAGTCAAATTCAAGATTTTAATTCTTTCCAAAAATGGTTCATTCTAATTCTAGCTCTTTCAAATAGTCAGGTGTTACAAAAGTGTGGGGACTTATTTTAATATTTTTAAAATTGCATTTATACGTTCATAGAATTTTAGCGTAGGAGTTACTCGTTGAAGTAAGTCAGACTTACAAGCACGATCAGCTATGTACCGAGTGCTCTCTTTCTCGTCTTTTGTCTTGTCTTTCAACCATCTCTGTAAATTTTGGCAAAGTAGGTTGGGCTCTCCAACCTAGTCGGCGACGCGTCAAATACTTCTAATTTAACCTTATTGACATGATTTGTACCACCTGTCTTCTTAACATTTGGTGGGATAAATTGGCATCACTAAAATACTTATTTGATGCCAAGTTGGCTTTGTCCATGAGGTGGCCTGCTCGAACATACCTAAGCTAAAGTTCCACTTGGCGACTTGCCGAGTGGCTTCAGCGAGTACCAATTTTATTTTCCTTCAACTTTTTTAGTATTTTTGATCCTTTTTGCCTCATAGTGTCCTTATCATTCTCTTTTTCCTTCATTACTAATAGTAACATTTTAACATCAGTTATGAGCAAAAACTTACATTGAGGACACTTTATGTTTGAATTTTAAGCACTAAATGAGTAGAAATCCACGACTTTTCATGACACTGCTAATAGAATTTTCTCTATATCCAAGACTTTAATTCGAGAAATTTAGCTGTAAACACCTAATTTCCTTCATCAGGAATAATTCGATGGGGAAAGAATTGGGTGCAAAAACCGTTTGGGTAGTAACTTGAGATTTCTTAGCCTATTCCAAATTTGGAAAAAATCGAAGTCATTAAGGTATAGGGAAATATGGTAACAAAGGAGATATCTACTAATGATCTTGATTACATGAGTGGATAGCCACGAAATTAAGGAACCTATACGACTTTACAATATTGAATTCGGTTGAGTAGAAATTCTGAAGCAAATCTTAGAGTGAACAGATATTTTTTTACTGTCACAGGATGATGGTGTGCTGTGAAATGGGGGTTCAGAATTCTATAATTTTGCTCATTTCTTCTGTGAAAGACACTGTGGGGGGATTATTCCCGCTAGTTCAGGGCCAGTGTGGCAGGTTGGGACTGCCATAATGGGAAAGACACGACTTAAGTCAGAAATAGACCCTAAAAACATTTAATTCTGCAGTTTTTGACTTTGAGAGCTAAGGAAAGACCACGGGTGTGTTCTTGAGGGTTTTGCACCATTATTAAGGCTGAAGGTAACAATTATTAAGGCTAAAGCTAAGGTTTTTCTCCTCAAATCCATGTTTTGATCAATGGAACATAGTATGTTGGGTAATTATGGATACGGGAGGGTTGTGATGTGGGAATTATGTTTGAGAATCCCTAATCTGGGTATGGGAATAATGGGTTTAATCTAGGATTATTGAGTTTGTTAAAATCTAGATAATTATACCTTTGATTGTTGATTCTTTCGTTACATTGATGTTTTTAGACCACGAACATGCGAGAAGGATCCAAAAAGGGAAGATTCCAATGACTTAGGGGATTCAAGCTTGGCTTTGAAGTAGGTGATGGTTGTAATTTCATCTTTTGTGTGATGTATCGTAGTAATTTCTTCATTGTAATGCATTTATGTACATGAATGAAGACTATTGATCACACCTAACGTAACTAAGTATGAAAGAAGAACTAAATGACATGAATCACCTTTTGTTGTATGATTGTGAGAATATATTTGTGATCGTGATTCTGGTTTGTTTAATGGATAGGGTGTTGTGCTCCAACACACTAAATTAGATCGGTTTCCATGTTTTGGCATAAACATGGAATCGGATGCCATATTCCGATATAAACATTAGACCGGGTACCACATACCGGTATGCTAACAATTTTGATATGTGATTTATGAGATGACCATTGAATTGGCTTCCATGTGAGAACCATTGACTTAGATATACATGTATATATTGAGAATTGTGAAATTTTACTTGTTTTAAGTGATAATCACACTGTTTATATATATATTTTATGCATGTATGTGCTTACCTTGTTGTAATTTTGATATGCGTTGTGCTTAGTGGAATAGCCGCGTAATTATACTAGTAAAATATGGTTGTGTACTGATATTTCACTTGATTTTTCTTTGTTAAGTACAAGGCATCTTTGGGATGCTATTGATTGACATCATCGTGGTGACTATTGAGCGTGAATAGATTTAAGGGTAAGCAAGTTCTTTCAGGCTGCCACGGATCTTTATTGTTTAAATCCACTCTAATTAGACTTTACTATTTCTTTAAGGTATTGTTTAGTTTCGGGGTTGTATACTTTGTTCTTAGATTGGTTATTAGTAGAGTTTTTGTACAATGACTTTCAGATTCTAGGTGTTGTTATTTCACATTAGTTTGATTAGTTATTTGTTTAAACCTTTGGAGTTTATGAGAATTCCATATTTTTAATTGTCATTTAAACCTGTTGTGTATTTTAAAATACCTTAGTTTTCATAAAATTAGTTAGTTTGGGTTGTAGTAATGGTACTCCCACCAGAGGGTTAGTGTGGGTGATAATCACGACGGTTTGGGTCGTGACAAATTAGTTGGTATCTAAGCACTAGGTTCATTGATCTCACTGTAACAAAATAAGTCTAGTAGAGTCTTGTGGAATAGTATGAAGACATCCATACTTTTCTTCGAGAGGCTATAAGACCTTAGGAAAAACTCACTTATTTCTACTCCTTCATGTTATGACTTGAATCCATTAGGTATCAAGGTGATAAAATTTAGTGTTTCTCATCCTTTACTCTACGAGCCAAACAAGAGCAGCAAAAGTGGTAACACCATCAATAGAAATAAAGGATGTATATAGACTACCAACAATTGAATAAGGTCACCATTCAGAACAAGTATCCACTGACTAAGATAAATTATCCTTTTACTAGTTGCAGGGTGCATCAGTTTACATTTTTTTTTCTTGTGCTGTGAGACTGGTGATGGTTATATATGTAACAAACTAATTTGAAATTGGGCTTCTCTGTGAGTTTTAACTTGAAAACTGTGAATGCATTTTCTTGTTGCCTGAATTAACGATAAATGTGGGAGTTGTATTATACTGGAAGTGATGATATGATCATGTGCAAAATAAGTGTGGGTCTGAATTTTGATATGTGCAATATTCTAACTGAATTGATTCAATCTATTCAAGTTGTAACTGGTGAGTATCATGAAACTTGTTTTGAGAAGAAGGTCTTGACTAAGTCCCATGCAATGGTCTAGATAATGTATGAGGTAATTCGTAATAAAGATTTGGGCGTGTCTTGCGCTTGAGTATAAAAACACGATTTTCTAGGTTTATCCTTTGGATGTGTGGGTTATGGTGTTGATTTGAAAAGAATGAGTGGCATCATATATCATTGGACTTACTCGGGGTAGACAATGATTATTCTAGTTTAGTGGATTCTCCTACATTGCCCAGTAAAGCTAAGAACTGTTGGGAAATTTAGGAAAGAGAAAAAACGCACAAACATTTATTGCATGGGCACTATTTCCTTATGAGAAGATTGGGCGGGACTTTTTCGCCAGGGCGGGGAAGGGATAGACAAAACCTCAACAATAAATCAAATGTTGTAAGAATAGCAAAAAAACTAGCATCCACGTTCTTAAAAAAAAGGGTGTGCGAAATTTTTCCGAGTGTTAATTTGAATTAACTTCGGTTGCCTTTTTGGGGAAAGTAGTTTCAAGGTAACGGGTATTGGTAGATCCCCAAAAGATTTAATTAGTTAGGAATTGGGTTTGCCCTAGTTTTGTGACTAGAAATTAAGAGTTTTGTGGAGCTCGCTATCTACTATCGTCGCTTATGAAGGGATTAAGATCATATTTAAAGATTCAAGTCTTTGGTGACATCATTCAAAGAATTTTTTTAAAGGAAAAGTTAGATAATGAACACCATATCTTTGAAAAATGTATTTAGTATTGTTGTCATAACATTTATGGGTTTTGTAGCGAATGATAAAATTAAGTTGTGTCAATTGAGTTAGAATCTATACTAAGATTTCATGGATTGATGGTATATCAAAATGACAGGTCTTAGTTTTATGCCTTTCCGAGCAAGATCGATGTTGAGGATCTGATACTATGATCACAAGTACTATATTGTTTGTGACCAGATGGCTAATGTGTTATTTGATTAGAGTTCTACTTGTTCTTATGTGTCCGTACGATTTGACACAGAATTTGATATGATTTGTTATATAATTGATGCCCCCATCAATGTTTCTACCCTATTTGAAGAGTCAGTTATAGTCACCGATGTATATCGTGTGCTCTTATATGTTATGGATTTTCATATTTCTATTGACATAGTTATGCGGGATGTGACTGACTTGATATGATTCAAGTCATGAATTGGTTGTCTCCCTAGTATGTTGTGCTTAATGGTTATGCTAACTCGGTAACTCTAGAGATCCCGGATAGGGAAAGGTTAGAGTGGGAAGGGGGTGGAAGTCTAAGTCAACTAAGGTCATATCTCTCATACAGGGTAGAAAACTTGTGTGGAAGGATTGTTTGGCATTATTGGAGCATATTCAGGATGTTGAGGTTGAATCCCCCTTCTATTGAGTCTATTCCTGTCGAAGCAGAAATGAGAGCTTAAAACTCAAACCCAAGAGTTTATTGATAAAGGAATTTCATCGGTCCTAATGCTTCCATGGGGTATCTATCTTGTTTGTTTAAGAAGAGAGAGGGCAGTACAAGAGTAGTGATTTTATCTTAAGCCATAAAGAAGTGGATTGATACCACAATGATAAGCTTATGGATAAAGAAAGTTCCATGTATATGTAACGACCTGTTTAGTCGTTTTGAGCAATAAATTATAATTCTGGAAAAACTAGCTGAGACGACGGATCCCACGACGGACCGTCATGGGCACGACGGACCGTCGAGGGGGTCTCGTTCCAAAACACTTAAAATTCTGAAATTTGGGTACTGAAATCGACTCTCTGAACTTCGTGACGGAATGGCACGACGGACCGTCCTGGGCACGACGGACCGTCACACATCTTCCACAGAAATTAAGTCTCTGAACTTTGTGACGGACCTGCAGGACGGACCGTCACAGCCATGACGGACCGTCACAGGTTGCGTAATCCCAGGCTGGGTCGGATTTCTGTAAATATTTTAAGGGGCGTTTTGGACTATTCCTGCTTATAATTATAAAGTTAGTGGGTTAATATTAATAACTCAATTACTTGGGGGTTAAAGGATATAACCTTGCAATAATTAATGGGTTAATTCCTCATCTTTTATACTTAATTATATGCTAATTAGGGTAAAAGAAAGAGGGTTTGAATAAGAAAAATAGAAAGAACAAGGAGATGGACAGAGAACGATCGAGAAAGAGGGAAACGAAGAGGAAACAAAGCTTTGGGAAATTGCTTGCTTGATCACGAATCTTCGGTGGAGGTAGGTTATGGTTTTTATACTATTCGTAGTAGACTCTTAATAGCGAATGATATGTGTTGGGTAGTACTATAAAACCTTCTATATGCTTGATTGTGTGCTTACATGATGTGATTATATAATTGTGATGAATAAGCATGATGAGGCTATTGAATCTCTAATCCTAAATTCACTTTGTTAACGATGATGCCTTGGCATAAAAGAAGGCTTGATGAACTAACATAATGAGATTGATGATGCCTTGGTATAAAAGAAGGCTTGATGAACTAACATAATGAGATTGATGATGCCTTGGTATAAAAAAAGGCTTGAGGAACTAACATAATGAGATTGATGATGCCTTGGTATAAAAGAAGGATTGATGAATTGATAGAATGAGATTAATGGAGCGGGTGTCACAAACCGACACGTAGAATTAGGGGATCGGGTGTCACAAACCGACACGTAGAATTAGGGGATCGGGTGTCACGAACCGACACGTATAATTAGGGGATTGGGTGTCACGAACCGACACGTAGAATTAGGGGATCGGGTGTCACAAACCGACACGTAGAATTAGGGGATCGGGTGTCACGAACCGACACGTAGAATTAGCAGATCGGAGTGTCACGTTCCGATACATAGTAGTAGGGGAGCGGAGTGTCACGTACCGACACAAGAGAAATAAAGATAATGAATATTGAAAGATGTCAATATACTCAATCTAATGAACCTAATTCCCAAATGAGTATGGTATTGAGGCTTGAGTCCTCATGGGTGAACTTGGCGGTACTTATTTATGATTATAGTACTTGTTGTTGCTACATGTTGAGTATTGTAGTTGATTCATGATATTATCTGATATATACTGTTTTCTTCTTTGAGTTGGCCGATGATACCTACTCAGTACTTGTGTTTTGTACTGACCCCTACTTGTATGTTTCTTTCTTTGTTATTTGTGGAGGGCAGCAAACGTACCGTCGTCTTCATCTCAACCGCAACTCTAGCCAGTCTTCATTACATCGGATTTCAGGGTGAGCTAATGCTTCTAGCTTGGACTGGATCTTCTTCCTCATGTCTTGATGCCTCGAAATTCCGGCATGGACTAGCTTTTACTTATTTTAGCTTTCTTAGATACTCTTTGATTAGTAAATTGAGGATAGATGTTCTTGTGATGGTGACTTCCAGATTTTGGGGAATAATAGATGTTGAGATTTTAGAAGTTATTGAATTGATTTTCATTAATGAGATGAAGTCTTCCGCATTGTATTTTGTTCATTATGTTTAAAATGTTGGGGTTTAGATTGGTTGGTTCGCTCACATAGTAGGATAAGTGTGGGTGCCACTCGCGGACGGTTTTGGGTCGTGACAAACTTGGTATCAGATCATTAGGTTCGTTGGTCTCATCACACAAGAACGAGTCTAGTAGAGTCTTAAGGAACGGTAGGGGACGCCTTTACTTTTCTTTGAGAGGCTATAAGACTTTAGGAAAATTCCATTCTTTCTTTCTTTCTTTCGTGCTATTACTTGGATCCAATTGGTATCTAGGTAATACAAATTGGTATCTGACCATCTTCACTCTATTTCGCAGATGGTTAGAACTAGCGTAACGACTGCACCTACACCAACACCGGCAAGACAGGATGCGTCTGAGCCAGCCACCGGGGCTGTAGCTCGGAGAGAAACAGTGGCAAGAGGTCATGGTAGAGGTCGCGGGAGGACGTCCTCTAGAGGAAGAGGACAAGCACCTAGCCCATCTGGTACTAGGGCGGTGACTCCTCCACCAACTGAGGAAGTTGTAAGAGAGGGTGAGGAAGGGGAGAATGAACAAGTAAAGAATGAGGGATTTCCACCCCAACCTACCCCAGAGATGATCAATCAGGTTCTTGCTTATCTTAGCGGGTTATCTGATCAAGGCCAGACACCTCCAGAGTTTCTTGCACCAGCACCTCAGGTCCGGAGGTACAACATGCAGCTACTGTGGCTCCCCGCATGGATGCCTCATTGGAAATAGGCACGTTTCCTCGTCTGAATACTAGGCCTATAATGATAAACGATCAGCATGAACTTTTCAGTAAGTTCTTGAAATTGAAACCTCCAGTCTTCAAGGGTGCTGAATCTGAGGATGCCTACGATTTTCTGGTTGACTGTCATGAGCTACTACACAAGATGGGTATAGTAGAACGGTTTGGTGTTGAGTTTGTGAATTATCAGTTTCAAGGGAACGCCAAAATGTGGTGGCGGTCACATGTTGAGTGTCAACCAACAGAGGCACCACCTATGACTTGGGCATCATTCTCTAGCTTGTTTATGGAGAAGTATATCCCCCGGACTTTGAGGGATAGGAAAAGAGATGTGTTATTGAGCCTAGAGCAAGGTAGGATGTCGGTTACTGCATATGAGGCTAAGTTTCGTGCATTATCCAGGTATGCCACCCAACTTTGCTTCAGTCCACAAGAGCGAATTCGCCGTTTTGTGAAGGGGTTGAGGTCAAAATTGTGGATTTCACCCTTAGAGGTAGTGGCTACGGCAAAATCCTTTCAAGAGGTGGTAGACTTCGTGATAGAGGTGGAAGGAGTGAAGCCAGATGACTTCACCATGGCATCTACATCAAAAAGGTTTCGAAAGGGAGGTGAGTTTAATGGTTCTTACTCTAGAGGACAGGGTTCAGGAGGTTACCCAGTCCGACCAATTCAGTCTTCACTACAGACTGTAGTTGGGGGTCCGCCTCAGACCGGTCAACACTTCTCTGAGTTTGGAGGTTATCCCCAGACTTTGTCATTCTCACAGAGACCTATGCTAGACCCCAGAGAATGTTATGGATGTGGGGAGACTGGACATATTAGGAGGAATTGTCCAAAACAGAATTATAGACCCCCAATAGCTAGAGGTAGAGGTGGTCATGGTAGACGTCGTTATGCTGGAGGACGTGGTGGCCGAGGTAATGGTTGTCACCAAAACGGACAGGGTGACGGGCAAACTGGAGCCACTACATCACAACATGGTAGGGGCAACGGGCAGACAGGCGATAGGGCCCATTGTTACGCTTTCCCTGGGAGATCTGAAGCGGAGACATCTGATGTTGTTATCACAGGTAATCTTTTGGTTTGTGATTGCATGGCTTCTATATTATTTGATCCTGGCTCCACATTTTCATATGTATCTTCCTCATTTGCTACTGGTCTTAATTTACCTTGTGAATTGCTTGACATACCTATTCGTGTGTCTACTCCGGTGGGTGAGTATGTGATAGTTGAAAAAGTATATAGGTCTTGTTTGGTGACTTTTGTGGGGAGCAACACTTATGTAGATTTGGTTATCTTAGAAATGGTTGACTTCGATGTAATTCTGGGTATGACTTGGCTTTCTCCAAATTTTGCAATATTGGATTGTAATGCTAAAACTGTGACATTAGCCAAGCCTGGGACAGATCCGTTAGTATGGGAGGGCGACTACACTTCCACTCTGGTTCGTATCATCTCCTTTCTTCGTGCTAAGAAAATGGTTAGTAAAGGGTGTTTAGCGTTCTTGGCACACCTCAGGGATGACACTAACCAAGTACCTTCAATTGAGTCGGTTTCGGTAGTCTGTGAGTTTCTGGATGTGTTCCCTGCAGACCTTCCTTGTATGCCACCGGATAGAGATATTGACGTTTGCATTGATCTAGAACCGGGTACTCGCCCCATTTCTATACCCCCTTATAGAATGGCTCCCGCGGAGTTAAGAGAGTTAAAGGCCCAACTTCAATAGTTGTTAAGTAAAGGCATCATTAGACCAAGTGCATCCCCTTGGGGTGCTCCAGTTTTGTTTGTAAAGAAGAAGGATGGAAGTTTTCGGATGTGCATAGACTATAGACAACTGAATAAGGTAACTATTAAGAACAAGTATCCTCTTCCTCACATTGATGATTTGTTCGATCAGTTACAAGGTGCTTGGACCTTCTCAAAAATCGACTTGAGATCTGGTTATCATCAATTGAAAATACGGGCAACGGATGTGCCCAAGACTGCTTTTCGGACCAGGTATGGGCATTATAAGTTCTTAGTGATGTCTTTTGGGCTTACGAATGCCCCTGCCTCTTTCATGAGCTTGATGAATGGGATTTTTAAGCCATATTTGGATCTCTTTGTCATCGTATTCATTGATGATATATTGGTATACTCAAAGAGTAAGGAAGAACATGAGGAGCACTTGAGAATTGTATTGGAAATGTTGAGGGAGAAAAAGCATTACGCCAAATTCTCCAAGTGTGAGTTTTGGCTAGATTCAGTGTTCTTCTTGGGACACGTGGTTTCTAAGGACGGAGTGATGGTGGATCCATCTAAGATTGAAGAAGTGAAGAATTAGGAAAGACCTACTAATGTGTCAGAAGTAAGGAGCTTTGTTGGTTTAGCTAGCTACTACCGCCGATTTGTTAAGGGGTTCTCTTCTATTGCTTCCCAACTGACAAGCTTGACTAAGCAGAATGTCCCATTTGTTTGGTCGGATGAGTGCGAAGAAAGCTTTCAGAAGCTCAAGACCTTGTTGACTACTGCACCAATTCTTACCTTGCCAGTGGAAGGCAAGAATTTCACTGTTTATTGTGATGCATCCTATTCGGGTTTGGGTGCAGTGCTAATGCAAGAAAAGAATGTAATTGCTTATGCTTCAAGGCAATTAAAGGTGCATGAACGCAATTACCCGACCCATGATTTGGAGTTGGCCGCGGTAGTATTTGCATTAAAGCAATGGAGGCACTATTTATATAGATAAGTGTGAGGTCTATACGGATCATCGTAGCCTACAATATGTTTTTACTCAGAAGGATTTGAACTTGAGACAGAGGAGATGGATGGAACTAATGAAGGACTACGATATCACAATCTTGTATCATCCAGGAAAAGCTAATGTCGTGGCAGATGCTTTAAGTAGAAAGGCAGGAAGCATGGGAAGTCTAGCTCACTTGCAAGTTTCTAGACGCCCATTGGCTAGAGAAGTTCAGATTCTGGCTAATACCTTATGAGATTAAAAGTAAATGAGAAGGGAGGATTTTTGGCTTGTGTGGAGGCAAGATCTTCCTTCCTTGACAAGATTAAGGGAAAGCAGTTTAATGATGAGGAATTGATCCGGATCCGAGATAAAGTATGCGAGTAGAGGCTAAAGAAGCACAAATTGATGAGAATTTGTCTTATGAGGAGGAACCTGTCGCTATTTTATATAGAAAAGTCCGCAAGTTGAGGTCGAGGGAGATTGCATCCATCAAAGTTCAATGGAAGAATCGACCAGTTGAAAAATCCACTTGGGAGAAGGAGGCTGATGTGCAAGAAAGATACCCACATCTGTTTACACTCCTTTTCGCCCTTGCTTCTTTTCTTGTGATCGTTCGAGGACGAACGATGGGTAAATTGGTATCTATTGTAACGACCTGTATAGTCATTTTGAGTGGCAGATTTTGATTTTGGAAAACTGGCTGAGACGACGGATCCCACGATGGACCGTCATGGGCACGACGGACCGTCGAGGGGGTCTCGTTCCAAAACACTTAGAATTCCAAAATTTGGGTACTGAAATCGACTCTCTGAACTTCGTGATGGAATGGCAGGACGGACCGTCGTGGGCACGACGGACCATCACACATCTTCCACAGAAATTAAGTCTTTGAACTTTGTGACGGACCGTCACAACCATGACGGACCGTCATAGGTTGCGTAATCCCAGGCTGGGTCGGATTTCTGTAAATATTTTAAGGGGCGTTTTGGACTATTCCTGCTTATAATTATAAAGTTAGTGGGTTAATATTAATAACTCAATTACTTGGGGGTTAAAGGATATAACCCTGCAATAATTAATGGGTTAATTCCTCATCTTTTATACTTAATTGTATGCTAATTAGGGTAAAAGAAAGAGGGTTTGAATAAGAAAAATAGAAAGAACAAGGAGAGGGACAGAGAACGATCGAGAAAGAGGGAAACGAAGAGGAAACAAAGCTTTGGGAAATTGCTTGCTTGATCACGAATCTTCGGTGGAGGTAGGTTATGGTTTTTATACTATTCGTAGTAGACTCTTAATAGTGAATGATATGTGTTGGGTAGTATTATAAAACCTTCTATATGCTTGATTGTGTGCTTACATGATGTGATTATATAATTGTGATGAATAAGCATGATGAGGCTATTGAATCTCTAATCCTAAATTCACTTTGTTAACGATGATGCCTTGGTATAAAAGAAGGCTTGATGAACTAACATAATGAGATTGATGATGCCTTGGTATAAAAGAAGGCTTGATGAACTAACATAATGAGATTGATGATGCCTTGGTATAAAAGAAGGCTTGAGGAACTAACATAATGAGATTGATGATGCCTTGGTATAAAAGAAGGATTGATGAATTGATAGAATGAGATGAATGGAGCGGGTGTCACGAACCGACACGTAGAATTAGGGGATTGGGTGTCACGAACCGACACGTAGAATTAGGGGATCGGGTGTCACGAACCGACACGTAGAATTAGGGGATCGGGTTTCACGAATCGACACGTAGAATTAGGGGATCGGGTGTCACGAACCGACACGTAGAATTAGGGGATCGGGTGTCACGAACCGACACGTAGAATTAGGGGATCGAAGTGTCACGTTCTGACACATAGTAGTAGGGGAGCGGAGTGTCATGTACCGACACAAGAGAAATAAAGATAATGAATCTTCAAAGATGTTAATATGCTCAATCTAATGAACCTAATTCCCAAATGAGTATGGTATTGAGGCTTGAGTCCTCATGGGTGAACTTGGCGGTACTTATTTATGATTATAGTACTTGTTGTTGCTACATGTTGAGTATTGTAGTTGATTTATGATATTATCTGATATATACTGTTTTCTATTTTGAGTTGGCCGATGATACCTACTCAGTACTTGTGTTTTGTACTGACCCCTACTTGTATGTTTCTTTCTTTGTTATTTGTAGAGTGCAGCAAACGTACCGTCATCTTCAACTCAACCGCACCTCTAGCCAGTCTTCATTAGATCGGATTTCAGGGTGAGCTAATGCTTCTAGCTTGGACTGGATCTTCTTCCTCATGTCTTGATGCCTCGAAATTCCGGCATGGACTAGCTTTTACTTATTTTAGCTTTCCTAGATACTCTTAGATTAGTAATTTGAGGATAGAGGTTCTTGTGATAATGACTTCCAGATTTTGGGAATAATAGATGTTGAGATTTTAGAAGTTATTGAATTGATTTTCATTAATGAGTTTAAGTCTTCCGCATTGTATTTTGTTCATTATGTTTAAAACGTTGGGGTTTAGATTGGTTGGTTCGCTCACATAGTAGGATAAGTGTGGGTGCCACTCGCAGCTCGGTTTTGGGTCGTGACAGTATAATTGGGTGAAGGAAATTGAAGTATTTTAGTAAGAGAGTGCATATAAAAATTGTGTTAGTCCCTTGAATTTGCAGAGTTAACCTGAGGTTCAGGATTCCTATTGATGAAAAGGTTGACTTCAGAGTGATAGTCAAGGTTGATTGAGTGTAATGGTAACAAGAGTTCGTGATGGACTGTGAAGGGATATAACTACATAATCATATTGTTGGTTAAGCAAATTTTATATAGTAATGAAGACTTGGGAGTACATAAGATTGTGGCTTTCTAATATTTGGTAAGTAACGTAATGGTATGGAATGTTTTATGAGATGATGAGACACTATTCGAATAGAAAGAGCTAGAGTCTTAATGAAGAAAAATAGTGGGATGTAGTACATTCTTAGGGCCCATTTGTGCATAGATTTCCCAAATAATATTTGGGGTAAAATTTCGCAAATTGTGTTTGTCCATATAATTTTTCATTATTTGGAAAATATTCTAAATTTCCAAATACAAGTTTTTTTCTAGTGTTTGGGCCAAATCTCATTATTTGGATATATTGAAAATTGAAAATTTTACACCAAAATTTATCTTTTACAAAAACATCCTCTATAGTAGTGTTTACGTTGTATTACATAATATTTTACGTGCACGCCAAAATAGTAGTAAAATATTCAGTCAATATGAAATTGATGATATGGTTGTTGATGAAAATGATGAACAATCGGCTCAGGGTAAAAATGTCATGTACCTGTCTACTTCATGATGTATGGAATGATGCTTGTCGCACTCACTCCAAACTGCCACATTGCTCTAGTGTCATGGACACTACTTGTTATTTGTTGCAATGAAGATCAAATGACTTGTAATACAAACTTATGGTTAGTTTTGATAATTTTTAAAGTCTATGCGTATAAATCATATTTCTTTAAAAATCTCAAATATATTTCCCTTACTATGGCCAAGTACATGGTGAAATTTTACCCAAATAATATTCTCCAAGAATATTTCGAAATCTATGGACAAACGCTAGCTTAGAGAGAGGCGAGATCAAGAATATTTTATTTGATTTCAAAGGCTCAAGAGATATCTTTGTAGGAGTAGATAATTGGGTTTAGAGACGCGTCATTTCATTCATTTTGTTGTTTCTATGGTAATAGTTTTACAAGTCCATCAGATTAGTTAAACACTATTAGAAAGGACTTGAGAAAGGAATATACAAACATGACTATGTTGGTAAGTAATTTGGTTTTGTTTCTTAAATTTAGTAATGATTATAATGGAACTTTTAGCGAAGGATATTGTAAGATCGATGGAGATGCGATCAATGATAAGGAAGGACCTATGAATTAATTAGAATTTTCAAGTTACAAGCTAATGTTGAGAGATAAGAGAATTGTATACGGTTTAATTCATGGTCAAGATTTTTCATTGTAAGTCTACATTCTTGGTAATATATTTTGTCAAAGTATTAATTGTCAAGGTGAAAAATGATCAATTGCATCAGGTATTGAACCTTCTGAAGGACTTACCCCTGGGTAAAGTCATAAAATTTATTACTATTGATTTTTACTTAAGAAATTTTTCTTTTAAAATGTGTTGGGGCTTGCAATAAATCAAATGGTTGGTGTTCTTATGATCGTTGTTAGTATTGTGAGTATGATTCAATAGTTATGCTCTCATGTGTTTTCATTTTCGTGGGTGGATCCCTAGTTGTGGATAAGGGGCACTAAACCTTGCAATGTTCTCTTTGTTGAGTGGGAAGATTGGGAAGATTTGGTTATTTTAATTGACATAATTAGTGTTGTCTTGGAGTTATTAAAATATTTTAGCGGTTTTACAAATACCACCTTCCATATGAGAACTTATAGAATAGCTACCATGTGTATTTATGATTGTTTGGAAATCTAATATTTCATCTTGTTGTTAAGATCATTTATCGATTATGTGTGATTGAATGTGGGGATCACTGGATCCAGGTCTACTATTCAACTTTGAGAGCAAAGAAACGACCCCATGTATGTTCTTGATGGCTTTGCAACATTCTTGAGGCTAAAGGTAAGGGTTTGACTCCCCTAAACCATGTTTTGATTCGTAGAGTTTAGTGTCTTGGGTAATTATCTATGGGGGAGGGTTTTGATATGGGAATTATGATGGAAAAAACCATAATCTGTGTAATGGAATCATGGGGTTGGTATAGGGTTACTGAGTTTGTTATAATCATATAATTAAACCTTTTATTGTTTATCTTTGCATTATATTGATGTTTTTAGACCACAAACAAGTGGAAAGAATCCAAAACGGGAAGATTTCAAGTGCCTTGGGGATTAAAGCTTGGATTCGAGATAGGTGATGGTAGTGATTTCATGTTTTGTGTGATGTACATTCGTAATTGCTTCATTGTTTTGCATTCATGTATGTGAATGAAACCTATTGATCACACCTAATGTAACTAAGTATGAAAAAAGAAATACATGCCATGAATCACCTCTTTTTGTATGATTGTGAGAATATACATTGTAATTGTGATTATGGTATGTTGAATGAATCAAGTGTTGCCCGCTGAAACACTAACTTTGATCAGTTTCAACATCCGACATCAATATGGGATCGATTACCATATTATGGTATGAATATGGATTTGTTGACACGTCTGGACATAAACATTAGATCTCATACCATGTACCGATATGCTAACAGCTTAGGTATGGGATCCATGAGAGGACTATTAAATTGGGTTCCATGCGATAACCATTGACTTGGCATAATTGTATATCTTTAGAATTGTTAAATTGTACATTTTTATAAGTGCTAATCGCGGTGTTTGTATATATTATGTGCATGCATGTGTTTACCTTGTTGTAATTTTGATAAATAATGTGCATACTAAAATAGTCGTGTGATCCTAACAGTACAATGTGGTTGTGTATAGATAGTGAACTTGCTTGTTCTTTGTTGAGTACAGGGTATCTATGGGTGGCTATTGATAGACTTTAAGTAGGTGACGATTGAGCGTGACCGGAATCAAGGGTGAGCTAGTTCTTTCAGGATACCATGGATCTATCAAGGGTGAGCCAGTTCCTTAAGGATGCCATGGATCTTTCGTGTTTAAGTCCACTCTTGTCGGACTCGGGCTATTTATTTAAGTTGTTTTTTTTTAGTTTTGGGATTGTACCCTTTTCTCTTAGACTTGCCTCTAGTAGAGTTTTGGTACAATGACTTCAAGCTTCTAGGGGTTGTTCTCTTGCATTAGTTTGGTTAGTTATATCTTTAAACCTTCGGATATTATGGGATCTCCATATTTTTATTTTCATTTAAATCTGCTTCAATATGTTTAAATGCCTTAGTAATCCTAAAATTTGTTTGTTTGCATTGTAGTAATGGTTCTCCTACTGCAAGGTTAGTGTCGTTGTCTTTTATGATGGTCTGGGTCGTGACACTGCCTTAGGGAGGAAAATCAATTTAGTTGATCGTAATCCATATTTGTAAGACGACCATCTTGTGTATACTATTCTTGTATTAAAAAATATACCGAAACGAGGAGTATAGAATTGTGTTAGAATTATTTTGGATGATATATTAGGTCATTAAATTAGAATACTAATATTATAAAATTAAAACATATAAAATTTAAATCAGAATATGAAATATTAATCGTTACAAAAATTCATGTCTATTTTAGTTTCAAATTAAAAGATTTATTAGACGTAGATTTACAATAATTGAAAGTCCATTTTAGTGGTATATTTACAGTGGTTAAAGATTTGTTTTGCTCAACAAGTAATTTCCTCAATGCCTACTTTTTTCCTTGTGATTATATACTGATGATTTCAAGCGATGAATGCAAATGAACAAGGCAAGGATTGATTTTTGAATGAATGGCTCAAAATGTAATATAATACAACCTACACGTCGTTAATCTCCTAACAAGGAGGAAAAGGATCTTAACAAACCTGAGACAACCTAAGTTTATAGCTCAAGGAGTTCATTCTCAAATTTAATTGGTGAAATGATACAAGAATGGAGATTCACCAAAGGACAAAAGCTCAAGTGGTGGATGTAATCGATTCTCACATTCTAGTGAATAAATTAATTTTCCAAAATTCAATACGAGGTAGAAATCGGTGATCTTCCGGGTTTAAAAAGGTGATCTAAAAAGAGATCGCCAAATAAGTCTCAAATACAAAAAGCTTGAAGCATGTAAAAGGTGGACCAAAAAATGATGGGCAATTCACCGAATGCATTCGACATATTTAACTAAAATCTCTGAAGGAGAAGTGGAGTAAATTTTTTGGAAAAAGTTATGGAAACTATAAATAACCCAATGGATAGATAAAGATTATATGAAAATATTGAGAGAAATTGTTTGAACATTCTAGAGAGATAAACATTTTCTATTGAGTGAGAACACTTTTATTGTTGAAGTTCTAAATTTTGTGAATTTTAATTCGGAAAATTGAGTTGAATTTAATGTTTGTTTTCTATTAAATGCTCAATTTCATGCTACCCATGGCCAATTTCTTACAAGGTATAATCTATTGTATATCTACTTTGCTAGGAGGCCCACTGTTCCTGATATTCAATCTATTCAGGTTCAGCAAAGATGTATGTTGAACTTAGCCAACAATTATGATAGTGTTGTATGAAGAGGGACATTGGAGATTTTGTTTGAGGTGTTGGACTTGTCTACATGTGTGAGAACTAACGGCTTGGAGGTATATCTCAGATAATGTCTTTTTCTACTTGGAAGTGGGAGCAAATCACTAAGAACTTAGTTGGTGGACTACCTACCACTATGGGTGGTTATGATTCCATTTTGGTGATTGTGTATAGGTTGACCAAGTCCTCCAATTTCATCCCAGTTTAGGTGAAGTATATGATGGAGAAATTAGTAGAGCTTTATATCAGTTTTATTGTGCGGTTGCATGGAGTTTTGATTTCTATTATCTCTAATCAAGGTTCATTGTTCACTTCCCATTTAAAAAGCTTTATTGCATGGTTTGGGTACTCGATTAGATATAAGTACAGTATTCCTTCATTAGAAAGATGGTAAGTTCAAGAGGACGATTCAGGTGTTTGAGGCAATGTTTCAAACTTGTGTGATAGATTTTGGTGCTAGATGGCATAAACATTTGCCCTTAGTAGATTTTGCCTACAAAATAATTATCAGTCCTTTATTCAAATTGCCCCTTTTGAGGTGTTGTATGGCAGACGATGTAGATTTCTTATCAGATGTTTCGATTCAGCTGACATAGATTCACTAGATACACACTTTCTTAGATATACTATGGAGAAGTTTCGTATTATATATGGTGTAATATTGATAGCCCAAAGTCGACAGACAAGCTATATCGATTAGAGAATCCGATACCTTTTATTGATGGAGGGTGATCATGTTTGGCTCGAAGCTTCACCCATGAAGGGTTTGATGAGGTTCATAAAGAAGGGAAACTTGTCCCTATATTCATTGGACCCTTTGAGATTTTGATTGGTGTGGAGAGGTATGTAAGCTTAGGACCAAGTAGACTGCTTCAGTGAGGGTGTAGTGAATGTATCGTTCAGTTGGTGAGTTTCTATCTGCGTGCTAGATATCCTTAGCTTTTTAAGCTCAATATACTTTTAATTTGATTTATGTGTTATGACAAACATAATTTTTAGTTGCGGATAGTGTAATGACCATATAGACATCGAAATTTTTTGTTACTCTACAAGATGCATTCAATTCGAATTAGGACGCTACAAGGTGTGTTCAATTCCAATTAGGATTCTTGGAGGCTACTCAACCCTAAACCCTAGTTCATACTTATATAAAGAGTACTAAATTCCCATAGAAGGCATCTCCAAAAGACTATAAATAGATCTAAATCTCAAATATTTTACAAATTGATGTAATATATTTTGATAAATTCCAAATAATCTTAATTTCAGAAATAAGCCACTACCGACCCTCAAAATATGAAAATCAACTTCAAACTATTCTACTTCAAGAAATAGGTCACAAACGACTTTCAGGCTATAGATATCGTCCACATCATCCAAGTTCAGCAGATATACCACTAACCCCCCTCAAATCATAGATATATCTAATGAGAGAAGAATCAAGGGAGAAATAAAATCGTACCCGCATTGATTTATCAATAAAATATTCATGTTTGCTCAAATTTTATTTGTATGGTTTATTTGTTTTTCATAGGTTCAAAATTTGTTGCCAGCAAATTGGCAATCCCAATGGAACCAAATCAACCCTTCCTCTCTTCTCTCACAAATTAAATCTGCCATACTAAAGAAGTAGCAAAAGTGAAAAAATGTCATGACCCGAGAGCACCTGTAATCGTATCCGGCGTATTCGACCTCGAAGAGGTCTTATACAAGCCCTTAGTATTCGTTATAACATTTATCATAGATTAAAAATATGGAACTTTTACTTTGAAAGTTCAAAATCACATCATATATGAAAATAGAATCTAATTTCGTCACATCATACCATCTAGACATAGAAGTATAGAAATTGGGACTTATCCCTTACATCAATAAGAAGTCTAGAAATAGGAAAGTACAACAATGTCTTTCAACATAAAAAAAGAACTAAAAATCTAGAACATAGGGTATTGTCCTCGAACTTGAGACTCACCAACTTGGATGATAAAATCCAAGTGCCTTGATAATTATCCTTGAAATCTCCCCTATGGCCAAAACATTCACGTCCAGGGAGAACCCCCTAGAAGTAACACGACGTAGTTGACCTCTCGGAGGTCTTATACAAGCCCATTATTATCATTCATCGCATCGACATAGTAAATTAAAATTTAAAAATTTTCATAGCACATCATATGCTAGAAACTTTACTTCATTTACATATAAAATATAAGTCATAATACATATATAGACTCTAAGTTTCTTTGCCATCATAGACTCATTAACCTTGGAGTACATTAGGGACACGTCCTGTAAGACATAATACAAACTATACAATATTTAAAGACATTACAAAAAAGACATAAGTAGGAAATCATTGAAATGAAGTATTCCTTTCATTGATTTTTGGAATCATTTATCAAGATCATCACCATCTAAGACGTCCTTTCGAAAGATAGACCCTAAGACGTTCATCGTATGTCATGTTGGGGTCAAGGCTGTTTGGGCGTCTTATCGGTGTTTCTTTTGGATTAAATTTATGTGTAAGTTCTATAACTTGTTAAGGTTCGTAATCATGTTGGAAACGTCCTGGTACTACTTCTAAAGGTCCACACAAGAGGCCCCAAATGAAGGACCCAAAGCTGCCTAAGACATTGCCTGGGCAGTGTCCATTGACGGACCCAACAACGGATCGTTGGTACACTAATGGCCCATCTATCAGGTTTTGATAGAGGGATACATGACTTGGTATGGACTTAATACAATTTTTTCTAAGAGGCAACGGAGTCCTGACAAGGCCCGTTGTGGCTGTGATGCCCGTCACTGCCTTCGTCGCGGGTGGCCTGCAACTGGCAGCCTGCGTTTGTTTCATTAAAGGGGTAAATGGGAAATTCACCCCACAACTTAACATGATTATTAAGGGTTTATTTAAGTGATTTTGGGTGTATATAAGTCATCAAAAACGTGATCAGCCATTCTAGAATCCTCTCACAAGATTGAAACCTTTACCTTAAAAAATGTTATCGCTAAAACCACCATTGTTGGTGAAGCTCAAGAACAGATTCAATCTGGGTTTTCTATGGATGAATCATCATGTTTAAGAGGTTTTAAACTAATAAAAGGCATGGTGATCTTCATCTGTAGTTATCTTTTCATCTAGAGAGCCATTCTCAAAGATTTCAAAATAGAAAAATATGATCAAACACTTTCTTCTTCAATCTTCCATGGGTTCTTTCTTAAACTGATTTCAAAGGCATAATATTAATATATTGATTATTATCTACTTATTTTTAAGTGGTTTTCAATCGTATTGCATGATGAACCCATGCTCTATTACCAAAACGATTTAGCCTTGCATGGGCCTTATGATGTTGATTTGTTATTGACTGAATTATGATTCTATTACGTTGAAATGATTGTATATGCTGTTATTTACAATAATTTATGTTGAATTTATTATGATCAGTCCATGATGATAGACATACAAAGATTTGAACATGAAACCTATGTTTCTACATGTTGCCTTGAAGTCGATTGTGAGATTGGTTGTGTTGAGTTTTGATTTTGCATTAACTTCTTTAGATACTGTATTTGGGTGATATAATGGATGAATTTTGTAGATATAAATCCTTAATTAACAATCTAATAAAGGCTTGCATAAATTGATCTAGATTTCTTTAGGCTATAAAGTCAAAAAGCTAAGTGTGTGATGGATGTTGAGTTGTTGCATGGTTTCTTTTTGATTTCTTACCAAATTAGCTACTGACTAATGAATGTATTGTTCATAAAATATGAATTATGATTAGTGCCTTAGAGAGTTCATTGTATTGGTAAACTCTTTTTTACTCTAGCAAATCGATAAGCCTAAATGTTTATGTTGTAACCTTAATCTTGAGGGAATGTACTTATGATTTCAATATGGTTAAATGTAGGTTTGTGTACTGCCTTAGACTCATAGTATGTATGAAATATGATCAAAATTAATGCAAGGAAATTAGCTAATGGTCTATGTTATTCTACTTTCCTAGTATGTTGATGTGTTGTATTATGATATAGTATAATCTTGTACAATGTCTAGCTGGGTTCATTACTTCCACCTATCCGAAGTAACCTCCCTTAAGTCATTCTATTTAGAGTCCTAGTCATTTACCTTCCATTGTTCATTTTACTTTAGGGAAACTGTAGCCTTAACAGACATAGATCATGTCATGCTAAACATGGAATCCGGTGTCATAGAACTCCACACCGATAAAGGGTGATCTACCATCCAAAGTTGAATCAAATGAGACATAGTTTTCTAGGTGGAATCCATTAGCTAGTATCCTATGGTGGCAACATATTTATGGAACTTGGAGGTACATGTGAAAACCCTCGTTATGCCAAGATTAGGCATTGTAGTTATTCACTTATGGAAACCCTATTCATGCCCATTGAGGCATTGGGGTTATCAACCTCATGAAATTTATGGTGACCTACCTTCCTACCATTAGAAGGGACACACAGTCATTTCAAGTTCGCTCGGTGCAAAGCAAAGTTCCATTTTATTGAAAACCTTTATTATGTTTTTTCTTTATAAATAATAGGTTTAAAAGAGTCATCCCCTCATATGCTGAACTCATAGGTCATAAATGGAAGTTCATCAACCTACATCATGTAAATAATCCATTCACATAAACGTAGCATATGTAAAGAATCATCTAGTTTAGGGTACACATGAATACATCATTAAAGGCCCCTCTATTGACTAGATCTTCTACATGTGTGTGTGTATACACATATATGTGAGCAAACCTTTCATTTAACACATTAAGTCACAAAAGTTCATATATCAATGCATGGGTCTACAAGCATAACTATATCAGCAATCCTTTCATATATACCCACTAAGACACTATGAAAATTTATACTTCATTATTTCATACACATCATATTCATAACATGTTCATATATTCATCTATCATATACATAGAAACCAAACATAGGAACTATCCTATCAAGATACACATGTGCAATGTATAGACCAGGTCCAATACCCTTGCCCATACTAGTACACCTATCAAGTCATCCTAGCAAGGAATACATAACATACTTCACATACATATACTTTACATGCATAGTAGTATACATTAGTAAATATGAGAACTGCCTTTAATTTAGACACAATGACCTATACCACTTGTAACATGCATGTAAGTGAGAGTGTGTGTACATTAGTCAACATGATCACATAATGGCTATCAATTACCCCTTGAGGCAACCACCCACTTAGACCACATTATTCTACCAATAACATACCACACAACACATAATAGCATGAGAGGCAAGAAAATATAAACATTATAACGAAGGCTCCTAACTTTAGCTATCTACACTTCCATATAAGGGGTACATGGGCAGGGGCCACTAAGCATTTTAATACATCAATGGAAGCACTGTACAATACCCTAATTTTAATATAAACATGTTCATACAATATCCACACAACCTAGATCACAACTAGATATGAAGATAGGCACAATTACATCATGAGGTGATCATCTAAATCTCTAAATCATATATTCATCCATTTGCCTTCAATGCCATGGTCAAAACATAGATAATGACAATAAAGTAAACATCGCCACCATATGTGGACCATACCATACAATTCCATACAAGGATACATCAACATTTCTATAAAGAAATAGAGAAGTAGAAGAGTAGAGGGAATAAGCATTCTTACCAATTTCTCACCCTTTGATCATCATTGATCAGTAAAACCTATTTATCAATAATTCACATATATAGCAGTAACTAAATGTGTTTTAAACACATAATAAACCATGTACAAGATGTACCTTAAGATATACCCAATCATTCACCTCAAACTCTAACAACCTTCTCTTACTATCTGGGTAGGATTTTTGGCGACTCTGTGCCGTCTTAAACCTCTCTTGAATAACTTTACCTTCTCTGTGGCTTGGTGAACTAGATCTGGTCTTATCAACCCTACTTCACAAACTTCGAACAACCCAATAGTAGATATGCATCTTTTTCCATAAAGAACTTCATATCACTGCAACAAAAATAATTTTTAGCGGAATTAACTATTAACATTAATAAAGAGTGCTAAAGTCTTTACTGGCATTAGTAAAGTTTCATTAGAACCAATGTCGCTAAAGGCTTTAGGAACATATAGAAAGAGTGACAATTGCTGCTAAAAATACATATTTAGCGGCAATTAAGAATTAATTGTAGGTAATGATCATTTTTGTTGTAATGTATATAGCCATTTGGATGCTTGATTGGTAGATATTGTTGTAATAGCACTCAATGAGAGGTATGTGATGATACTAATTTCCTTGGAAATCAATCACACAAGCCCTCAACATATTTTCTAAGGTATGGATATTACTCTCTGCTTGTCCAACCGTGTGAGGATGAAAAGCACTGCTTAAGTTCACCTTCAAACACAAACCTTTCTGGAAAGACTTAAAGAACTGAGCACTAAATTATGCACCTCTATATGAAATAATGGAGACTGAGACACCATGAAGTCTTACCACCTCTTGATTTGTACATCTTAGCATAATCCTCAATTGAATAGGTAGTATTTACCGGCAAAAACTGGGCTGATTTTGTCATTATATCAACAATTACCTAAATAAAATCATGCTGCTTGCGAGACCTTGTCAAGCCTGTGATGATGTCAATGTTAATCATCTCCCACTTCCATTCTAGAAGTTCTATATTTTGGGCCAAAACTCCAATTCTAACTTTTTTGAAATTTGCAACTTAGGAACAAACTCAACGATGTCTTTCTTCATACCTTCCCACCAATATACTTCTGTCAAATCACAATACATTTTGGTAGAACCTGAATGAATGGAATATTTGTATCTATGATCCTCTTCTATGATCCTTTCTTTGAGTCCGTCCTACATAGGTACACACAATCTACCTAGGTACTTCAACGCACCATCCCCCCCTTCTTCCAAATCCAATATTCTTTGCTTATGAACATTTGCCTTCAAATCAAGAAAAATGAGGTCTTGGTGTTGATTTTTTTTCACCTTTGACAGTAGTGATAATTCAGCTCCACTAGTCACTACTATTCCTCCTTCTGTGGAATCCATAAGTCTAACTCCTAGGCATGCATGTCTACGCACATCTTTATCTAATTCCCTCTTTTCTTCTTCAACTTGGGCAGTACTCCCCATGGATAATCTGCTTAAGGCATAAACAACAACATTATCCTTACTTGGGTGGTAAAAAATACTCATGTCGGAATCCTTGAGTAGTTCTAAAAACTTTCTTTGTCTGATATAAAGCTCCTTCTATGAGAAAACATATTGTAAGTTCTTGTGGTAAGTGAATATATCAGCGTAAACACCGTACAAATAGTGACATCATATCTTCAAGGTGAAAACCACAACATCAAACTCTACGTCATGGGCTGGGTGGTTCTTCTCATGAACTTTCAAATGTCTGGAGGCATAAGTATGACCTAGCCATTTTGCATTAACACACAGCCCAATCCTACTCTTGATGCATCACAGTATAACAGAAAACCTTGGGCACCATTTGGTAAGGTCAAAATTGAAGCTGTAGTCAACCTCTTTTTCAATTCGTGAAAGTTTTTCTAACAATCTTCAAACCATTAAAACTTTGGTTGTCTTCTGGGTCAACTTGGTAAAAGGATATGAGATGGATGAAAACCGATCAACAAATATTCTATAGTAGCCAGCCAAACCTAAAAAACTCCTAATATCAGTTGTAGTCATGGGTCTAGACCAATTTTAAACTGCTTCACTATTTTTGGTATTAACCAAAAATCACACTTGGAGAACTTGGCATACAACTCCTTTTCTTTCAAAGTCTAAAGTATTATTCTTAGTTGACTAGAATGATATTGTTCATTCCTTGAATAGATTAGTATGTCATCAATGAAGACGATAATAAACATATCTATGTAAGGTTTGAAGACTATATTCATAAGATTCATGAACACTGCTGGTGCATTGGTCAACCCAAAAGACATAACAAAAAGCTCAAAGTTCCCATATGTTGTTTTGAAGGTTGTCTTGGGAATGTCACATTCTCTAACACTTAACTGGTGGTAGCCAGATCTTATATTAATTTTTGAGGAGTAGAAATCACCCTGAAGCTGGTAGAAAAGATCATCAATCTTTGGGAGAGGATACTTATTCTTGATGGTAATCATATTCGTTGGAGGTAGTCTATACATATCCTAAGGGAAAAATCTTTCTTCCATACAAACAAGACTAGAGCTCTCCAATGTAAGACGCTTAGTCGAATAAAACCTTTATCTAACAAGTTTTTCAACTGTTCTTTTAACTCTTTTAACTATGATGGTGCCATTATGTTAGACGGAATAGAGACAGGATGATTGACTTGAATGATATCCATGCTGAAGTCTATTTCTCTCTAAGGAGGGACTGCGGGTAGATCATCAGGAAAAACATCTAGAAACTCTACTACTATAAGAACTGACTGAAGGGAATATAACTCAGCACTCGAGTCATTAAATCATACTAGGTGATAAATACACCCCTTTGAAACTAACTTTCTCTCCTTAAGGTACGAAATAAAATGACCCTTAGGCTCTGCTGAACTACTACTCTAGTCTATGACTGGCTCATTAGGAATTTGAAACTTGACAACTCGAGTTCTATAGTCTGTTGATGCATAACAGGCATGAAGTCAATCCATGCCTAGAATGACATCGAAATGTACCATGTATAACTCTACTAGATCAGTCATGGTGTTCTTGTACTTGATATACATAGGACAATCATGATATACTCCTTCATCTAGAATAGACTCTCAAACAGGGGTAGAAACACAGAAAGGCTAACAAACTTTCTTAGGAAGAATCTCAAACTGACTTGCAACATAAAGGGTCATAAAACATAAACTTGTTCCTAGGTATAACAAATCATAAACATCAAAATTAAATACTTTGATCATACCCGTGACAACATCTGGTGAGTTCTCTTTCTCTTGGCAGCTAGTTATTGCATAGACGCAATTTGCCTTTTGACCTGTACCAAAAGTGGCTCTTCTAGGTGCAGCCCTGTCTGGTGTAGTAATTGATGAAGACTGAGCTCTATTACTCAAATTTCAACTACCTTTCCTGTTCTTGTGGAACTCTCTCATGAGTGACCCTCTTCACCACACTTGAAGCAACCTGTGTGGCAATCATGACATTTTTTGGGGTGGGTTCTACTGCACTTGGCACTTGTAGGAGTCCAACTACCTTTTGTGCCACACTTCCTTGATATTGCACTGGCCTAGTTCCGTAGTTCTGCGTATTCTATCCATGGTGCTCACCTCTGTTTCTAGGCGTGGGAACATTGGCAGATGATGGGGAAAACCCCTTTTATTTTTTAAATAGTTGTCGATTCGAACCAATTTTCTACTGGCCAGACTCATTCCGAGTCTTTGCTTTCTTGTTTATGTATTCTTATCTGTCCCTCATATTTTCTTCCTCTACTTTAACTACATAGACCATTAATGTCGAAATGTGCATGCATCCAATAGGCATTTCAGCCTGATCCTCTTTGCTTGAAGCACGACCCAAGACAGTAAAACACAAGCTCATTCTGCTCCTCATATCATTAACCATTTAAGGATCATAGCGAGATAGTTGGGTAAATTTCTTCCATACTCATGCACACTTTGAGAGTCCTGTTTAAGGGCGAGGAACTCACGTACCTTGGCCTCTTTCTGTTCTCGGGGAATGAAACTCCCCAAGAAAGCCTCTTTTAAACAAGCCAATTTGTACGTGGTCCATCCTCATCTCTACCCTTGTTTAACTGATCGAACCAACTCGTAGCCATATTCTTCACTTGATATGCATCTAGTTGAACCCTTTCTATATCAACCACATGCATCACCTCAAAAACCTTCTTCAGATCTTCGTCAATGTTTTTTGATCTTCCGTAGGGCTTGAACCAGAAAAACTTTGGGATTCATCCTCAAGAAATCCCAAATCCTTAAAGTGTTCTCCCGTTCTTGTCGAGCACCTCTCTGTTGCCTGACTTGGTTAGTCACCTCTTGGTTCAGCATCCGAATAGCCTCACGAAACATAGCTTTGGTGAATTATACTAGAGGTTACAAATTTTTTGAATTAGGTACCTTTGATTC
Organism: Solanum peruvianum; assembly: GCA_027705065.1. Lineage (NCBI taxonomy): Eukaryota > Viridiplantae > Streptophyta > Magnoliopsida > Solanales > Solanaceae > Solanum > Solanum peruvianum. The sequence continues at coordinate 44,204,741 of JAKWJD010001759.1, read as the reverse complement.
CTTATAATTCTATCTGGCTGGACGACTTTTGACTGCTCTTCGCGGAGGCATAATGATCTAAAACATGCACAAGCACAAATTAGAGGGAAATATTTTAGATATAAACTCTAACGCACAAAAAAGGAAGATGAAAGAAGTGAAAAGTTCCTAAATGTTGTTGCCTCCTAATCATAGATGTGGTGTACTTCACACCGATGACTAAGACTCTACAGACACGACTTCATAAACTCCCTATGAATTTTGAACTTTGTACTATTATGCCATGATTGTGACGCCCTGAGCCTACACCCTGGATGTGGACGGCACCAAATAACCATTGCCGACCTTGAGCTAACCCTTGACCTTACTTACTTAACACAACGGAAGACTTACTCAATAATAAATCTAGAACATTCTCATAAACAAATTCAATTGATTGTCTTGTCCACAATGACACTTATGTCTCAAAATAAAATATCTGTAAATAACGAGACACAACTGAACTAAACTACTAACTATTTGTCTATGAAGTCTTTGAAATACTATGATGAATGTTTTGACAAAACTCACAACATTATATAAATGAAATACTAGGATGCAATAACATGTATCCTACAAAATACAAGGAGGCTCACCACTGACTCTGAGTGCTCACACTGGATCAACGAGGCACTGGATGTTGATCCTGGTTACCTGTTTGTGCATCATTAGATGATGCAAGCCAACTGACATCATTACATTGAATGTACGAATATGCAAGTTGGAATGCTAAACAAGATAAGCTTGACAAGAATAAGATGAACTTCCCTAGGCTCTGCCTAACTCATGAATACTTAAAATGTATGTATATAAAGCAATAGAAAATACAAGTGATACATATAACTCTTTGTAAAAAAGTAAAAAAAAAAACTTAGTTCACAAAAGAAAATGCAATAACGAACTCAACTTAACTTATATATGAATGTAATATAGTTCTAAGGTAGATTTACTAATCGACATCCACCACTATGAGGCTAAGTGATGATACAACGTCTTGCCCAAGCTGCCAAAACTGTTATGTACTTCGTCATCGCATAGGACTCCTTGACTTAGTGTTCCAATAGCTTAACTAACATGATCTTCTGAAAAGTATGACCCGTTAATACCTATGAGGTCTACAAGGCTTACATGGAGACTTGAGTTAATATGAACTCTCGTCCCCACATCTGTGCTCAATACTACTCCCAAAATATACTTTAGCTCATGCTTTTAAAAGAACTTCCTTTCTTTGGGTTGAGATAATTGCTCAACACTTAGCTTTAAAATCTCTCTTGTAATCAATGTTCTCTTTTCTTGTTCAAAACTCTTTTGGGAAGACTATGTTTTCTCTTAACTGAAATGTAAAAAAACATTTATAAGCTTTCTAGGGAATACTTAGTTCCCTTAAATCTTTTAAGAAATGAACTCAACTCTTTACTCTTTACTTGACTTGAAACTTTTGATCTTAATCAACTATTTAGGGAATAATTAGTTCCCTTATACTTCTTTCAAGGAAAGACTTTACTTTTGCTCTTTATTCAACTTGATACATGAGCCTTAAAATGAAGTCAAAACGCTTAAATAAGACTCTTGGAGACTTGAAGAAACTTTAATTTGACTTACTTCTTAAACATAACACTTAACTCTTAGCTTCTTAGACTTTGATCTTAACTTTCCCCGTGAATTTAGAAAAGAAATTGCGTAAATTCTGCCTTTTTTGATCCCATTCTTTTCGTTGGTCAACAACCAACTAAATCTATACTTCTTCACTACTCCTACATGGAAGGTGGAAGAAATTCAGTCTCTCTTTTTTCAGGGGGAAATTACTGTTTCAAAGTTCATGATTTCAAGTTTATGAATTATTTCATGATACTTAGATGTAACTTAAAATATGGGAATCGATTAGGAATTGTAAGTATATCACTTAGGAACTAGTACGAGAATATAGGGAAAAAATGGGTTCTCCAGACCACCTTGGCGCTCTGAGAAGTGCGGGGCGCTAGAGCCTAACCGACAGAGGCTGCCGTGAGAGGCTCTAGTTGGCGCGGCGTCCTAGACCCTGTCATAGAAAGCTTGCTCAAAGGGGCTCTGGCAGGCCCGGTGCCCCATGTATATTTCCACAATCCCTTATTACCACTCATAACCTCAATACCTAATAGCTTAGACCTGTAAAACAACCTGAAAACACGTATCAAATCAGCTAAAATATACGACAATTCGATTAACAAGAATCCAACCATTGTTCTTCAAGAACATTAGTGTTCATCATTCAATATATTCAAAACTCGCAGAATTAAACAACTTGGGGTGTGGATGAACTTACCCAACATATAAATATATCACATACCTCAATAAGGATCACCTCCGACGAATTCCACTCACAAAACATTAGCCTTTTTGATGGATTCTTGATCTCTCTCTCTCTCTTTTCTCCTTTCTTCTCTTTTCTCCCAAGCCCTAATTGTGAATTGGTTTTCTAAAACATACTTAAGGATTATTTTTAATCTTAATAAACCCTTAAAACAAATTAGTAAATAGTTGGGTGAAATAACAAGTTTACTGTTACTAAAATCCGGAATAGGACATTCCTTAACTTACGATACGAGAATCTCCCTCTTACCATATCAAAAATTCAAAAACGTGGCAGTGTTAGAAAGATATCTCCAAGGGATTTATAAATATTTAAAGAACTGACTCTAACTCATTCCGATCGAGAAGTTATGGCCATTTGAAAATTACCAAAAACCCATTTTCTTAACTTCGGAATTTCCAGATTTTTCCTATTCTTTCGAGAAGTGATTATTTTTATTTTCTTCACTTATTATTTGTTATTTTGAGGTGCGATATGTTACACTTTCGTACATGTCTATCTACGTGGATCCACTAAGCTAGAGTCCTATGTGGGCACATAGTTAAGGGTTAAGGAGATTGTTACTACAAACCCTAAATTGCTAAACGTGGGGGTTTTCATCTCATAAGACAACACATATATTGGGAATCCGGACTCGGTAAACATAAGAAACCCATGTGGGGAGCCAGACTTACTAAACATGAGACCCCCTTACATGACCTTTCTCTAAGCATCTATTCCCTTTAGTATTCATGTTTAGTCATTACATATTTTCACATTAGCATTTAATAGACCTTAATGTAAACATCTTATCATTATAGCTCATAAGTGTTCGTAAGTGAGAATAGTCCTTTCACTTTTAGAAACACTAGTAGTGAGTAAACCTTTCAGTTTGACATTTCACTATAGTCATGAGAACTACCTTTCAGTCTTATAACAATCATACCATATAATCCATACATACTTTGCATGTAATTAAAGATTATAGGGTTAAGGATGATCTTGTGATAAACACGACAATAAAACATTAGGTATAGCATCATTACTATCTAAGTAATTCGTCTCTCACACTTGATTTGAAGAACCAAGTTTCATACCTTCTTGCCCTTAATGTGACTTCATGATTCAATCACCAAAAAATGCATAACCAACACATAATATAAGGAAATTTGTAAGAACTAATATAAATATTATCAATATAAAAAACTGATATATTCGTCATCTTCAATCAGTTCATTATATCAAATCCAAGATTTATGAAATTGGGTAACAACATGAGTCCAAGGGAATTTAAAGTGAACAACCTCAATTATCCATCATTATAAAACTAAAACTTTATTTAATCATAATTCACCATAATTTATTCATAAATTTTGTTTCTCAAAGAAGACCGATGTGTAGAGAAAAACCCTAGATTTTCGGAGAATTTGAAAACATCTTTGGAGAGACTTCCTGCGGAGGAATCCAAAGAGTGAAAGAAACCATAAATTAATGAAGATTAAGTCACACAGTTGACTTGAATTCTTTGAGATTGGATCCTCTTCTTCGAGCTCCAAAGTTCTTCAATGGAGGTTTAGGAGAGAGAGAAACTAGAGAGAAGGAAGAGCTTCAATATTATTTTGACTACTAATTGAGTGATTTTTTTTTATTTATGAATGTGTGTGAAATGACTAAAAACTGTATATATTAACCCTCCCAAACTATCCAAAACACCCTTACACTAGTTCGACCTTAAAAAAGTCCAACTTGACTTTTCATTAAATCCCTAAATTTTTTAAGAATCTGAAGTTGGTCCGCAACGCGCAGCATGGTCCAAATTCATTTTTTGAAAATTCTTAGGTAGAACACCTCAAGTTATCTATGTGAAGTGGATCTGAGATTTTAAAGATCCGGAGCCGGACGCGCGACGTCCTGCCAATGTCAAATTCCGTCCATCGGAACTTCTTCTTTTTTTCACCTCTAAGCTGTCCAAACTCCAACGACTCTTTCACTAAACACTTAGGACTGTAAATACCCCCTTTAATTGATAAGTTATTAGGCTAGGCTCTAGCTTAGCTCATAGAGTTTCTGGGGTTTTTCAAAAAATGAGCACTGCAAGTCTCATCGTTAGGTTTCATCATGTCTACACTCAAACAAGCCTTGAAACGAGGAGCATCTATGGAAATTTAAATTTGTGGGAGTCGGCAAGATGCATTTAGTTTGAGGTGGGACTCTAAGAAATGTGTTCAATTCCAATTAGGATTTCTAAAAGCAACTCAACTCTAAACCCTAGTTTATGGTAATATGAAGGGAACTAAATTCCCTGATAAAACATATCAAAAAATTGCTTAATGAGATCGAAATCTCAAATATTCAGCAAACTGAAGCAATATCGTTAGATCAATCCTAAATAATCTTAATTTAATAAATACACCATTAATGACCCTCATATTATGAAGATCGAGTACACATTGTTCTAGTTCAACAAATATGTCAACCACCCTCAAATTATATAAATCAAGTCCCAATCATCCAAGATCAGGAAATATGCCACTAACGGTCCTTGAGTCATGGATATATCTTATTAGAGAAGATTCAAGAGAGGACACCAACATTGATTTATCAATAAAATATTCACGTTTCATCTGAATTTATTTGTATGGTTATTTATGTTTATATTTCAAATTTGTAGCAAACAAATTAGAATACCTAAGAGGATCAAATTTGCCATTCATCCCTTCTCTTACAAATTAAATATGCAAAGGTGAAAAATAGTAATTCAACTCTTGTCTTTGAGTTTCATATGTTCTACTCTCCAATAATCCTTGAAGTAGGGGGCATTTGTAGACATTGAAATTTTGTGGGACTAGAAGATACGTCAATTTGAATTGGGACTCTGGAAGGTGTATTCAATTCGAATCAGGATTCTTGGAGGCTATTCAAATTTAATCCCAGTTCATGCATATATAAAGTGTACTAAATTTCCTTAAAAGGAATCTCAACAACTCCATAAATAGATTGAAATCTAAAATATTCTGAAATTTCTGGAATATCTTAGATCAATTCCGTGTAATCTTAAATTCAGAAATGCGCCACTAACCGCTCTCAGGTTATGAAGTTTAAGTTCAAATTATCTTATTTTGAGAAATATGTCAGTAACGACCCTCAATTTATAGAAATAAATTTCAATTCATCCATGTTTAAGAAATATGTTACTAATGGACCTCAAATAATGGACATATCTTATGAGAGAAGAATCTAGGGAGGAACATATTTGTACCCGTATTGACTTATCAACAATATATTCATGTTTCTTCAAATTTTATTTGTGTGGTTTATTTTTTTTTTCATATATTTAAAATTAGTTTCGAATAGACTTGACTATTCATTTTTTTCTATGCAAATTATCGGTTTTCCCTTCCCGATGTAGACGTCAAGTCATTTATGATTAATTTTGAAGGGCTGGTTTTAAAATTTGAGTAAAAAATTGAGAATTACTTAAATTTAGAGTTTGAAAGACTAAGTTGTTAGTAAGTGGTATTCGGTGTCCTTTGGAGTTTTGAGTGTCAGAATGGGATCCCATCAATTGCATTAGTTTCAAAATGAGAAATATTACTTGTCAGTGTAGTTTGTTTTTATTCCAACTTTAATGACGATTTGGGTTCCTAAGTTTTAAATTATGCAAATTTATTAATTGAATTGAATTTGGTCAACATTTGAGGTTCACATGCTCAAATTCGAACTTTGAGAATTCGATTGGATTCTAGAGATAATTTTAGGTCAGGGTGAGGTTTTGGTTGATTTTGTCACATCCGGGGAGCACCCCCTAAAACACCATCCCCATTTAAGGATAATGACTAATTAAGCTTCACAAGAACTGATTCCTTCTAGTCCATCAACGATTGATCAAGGTGTTTGTTACGATCCGAGGGTATACCCTAGAAATAATGGTATGCTCAAATTTTCACACGATGTGGTCGACCTCTCAGATGTCTAAGACAAGCCCTTAGACATCTTTGGTTGCAACATCGTAAAAGGAGTTAAAATTTAAACTTTTCATAGAAAATCATATGCTAGAACAACACTTCATTTATATATATAAAATTAAAAGTACATAAGTAGACTCTAAGTCTCTTTACCATCTTAAGACACAACTGAATAGAATAGAATATAATAGAATAGGGACACGACCCTTAACAACATAAAATATGAGTTTAATTCATTACGTCAACTTAAAAAACATCTTGACATAGGCAACCCTTGACTGATAAGGGTCCCTTTACTTAAGCTTGGGAGATCTATTCAAGCTCTTCACTTAAGATATCCACTAGCTATAACCACCTACACATTATGTAGAAAGATGAAGAACAATGATATTAGTACAATAATGCACTAAGTATGGCAACCATGCAAAACATGCATTTAAGGATGACATTTCATTTGAAATCATGCAACATGTCTTTTTACTAAACTTCATGAACATAGGAATATATCAGATCAATATAGATCACCTACATCATATAGACGTTGATACTACTCATAATAGCACAGAAAACCATTAATCACACTTTGAGGTATATTCAATACATACAATACATTACCTCTATTTTTTATTTTACTTCTTTCTTTAAGTAACCCTCAACGTGTACTTAGTACAATGTATGACCTCGAGGTCACCTTACAATAGTCTTTCATAATATGATTCAAAATGCAACCACATATATTCATAGGTCTTAAGCATCTCATAGACATCAACTTCACATAGGGACCATTACCTAAGACAATTCGTAAGTCACACTAATGCAATGTGTAGGTAGAATCCCTAATACTACTTCCACCAAGTACCTAAGAAGTCACCTTAGACTAGGAATAACATACTCAACATGTCGTAGCACTTTCATTTACATCTAGACATAAGCCCAGAGGCTTCATAACATCATATAAGGACTATAATTTACTACAACCCTAGTCATAACTCATTTAATTCATATCATAAGTAAACCACCTTAATAACTTCTTCACAAGCTTACTTGTTAAAAATACATATGTAGTCCCACACTCCACATATACTAAGTAAACCCATTTAGAAGCCATAAGTGAATTCAGACACATACAGATAATTCATGTCTTAATCATAGAAAAGTCACTTAGCAAAGCACTCATGCAGTTCATACATAACATCACATAAGTCTTACTTGTATACATGTACTAATCTTATCTTTTCTTGAAGTTCACTTGTGCAATGCATGGATATGGGCCATAATCATACCTATAATTAGTAATCTTCTCAAGGTGTTGTGATTAGAGTTAATAATATTATCTTAGTTTATTTCTTAATTTGAGAGATATAGACATAACCGACATAGACCACTTGAGCTACATTAAATTCGGTGTTCTACTCCCACACCGAAAAGAAAGGGTACTACTTGCCAAGGTAGGACCTTCATACAAAATAGCTATTATATAAGAATCTACAAGCTATAACCTACGGGGCAAGTAGTTAGGGGACATGCATAGTGCTTCTACAAACTTTGACTTACTAGCGTGAAGGTTTCTATCTCATGAGACAACACCTTTGTTGGGAACCCGGACTTGCTAAACGTAAATGTTCTGTTGTGGGAAGCCTGACTTAATATCGTGAAGACCCCACTCTCATTTGTCATGTTCACTCGATGCTATGCTCTAAATCCCTTTTTAAATAGAATTAATCCTTTAATGCATTAATTCATAAAGAAGGGTTTAGGAGCTTACCCCTTCATACATCATATAGATAAAAGGATTCTAAGATTAGAATGTTCTTTCATCATAGACCCTACTTTATATGAGAATTTCCTTCCGCATAATCATATATCATGTGTGTGTGCATACATATATGTGATATTTTCCTTCACATAAACACCTTTAGGCACACATGTTCATAGATTCATTAATCATATACTTTACATGCATCGAAATAGATAATGATGTATAGGAGAACTATCCTTTCCTTAGTCATCATGAATCTATCCTATTAATAGATATGCATGAAGTATGTCTGTGTACATTGGTCAATATGATCATATAATGGGTATCACATATTATGAGGAAACCACCCTATAAATATTACAACACATGTACAACATTCTCAAGTATAATGTCATACACACATATATAGCATTAAGGACTCTAGACTACACACACACTCACATTACACAATAGGAGATACGAGCATATTAAACATTAGGATACAAGAATCCTAGCATCTTTGATCACGCATTCATATAGGGTTCTTATAGGTAGAGGTCAAGATACAAGGATATTATTCATCACTAGCCATATAGACCACCTACCCTAACATAATCACCCCACATATACATATAATATCATCCCACACCTAGGTCATACAATTAGTGTGAAAGACTATTCATATACTTCACATGACATCAATTCACTTAGACATGATATGAGAATCAAGGCTACATCCTTCAACTTTCAAACATGAAAATAATTATAAAAAATCATCTTGCTTCAAATGCCTTCATGTCCATGATCATAACACATAAACATGTACAAGAATGTAAACACCACCACCATTAATGGAAAATATCAATCAACACAATTCCATATACATTGTAAGGTAAATAGAGTGAATAGGTCAACTTACCGAATCTCCAAGATAATGATCATCATGATCAATTCTCAACAATTCATAATCAATTGACATAATGGAATATAGAACTAAGCAATTAATTATAATCTAAACATAATCTAATCACCATATCATAGAGATCACAAGACCCACATTATAGGCCAGTTTGAGAAATTAGGAGGATCACAGGTTCTTCGTAAAATTGTACAGAAATTCATCATAAAATGTAGCTAAACCTATATTCATCATTAGTATGCTTTTGAAATCACTTTAACAATGAACCCATGGCTATATTGAAATATATGATATTTGACTTAGAATCATGTTTCGAAAAAGCATTAAAACGAATCCATAGATGAATGATTATCTAGGGATAAATGATTACCATATCTTATACATTATAAAGTCCACGAAAATCTGAGAAGAAATCTCCAAGAATCCATCTCCATAGCTTGTTTTTGAGCTTGGTATTCAATAAAGGTTTTGGGAGTTTTCGAATAGGAGAGAGTTTTGAGGATTTTGATTTCTAAGTTGGTATTGGGGTTTTGTCTTGGGAAAAGGGTTATAAAGGTCCTAAAAACAATTCAGAATCATCTCAAAAAGTTACCAAAACACCCGCATACTTATTGGGACTTTTAGACATGTCAAAATTGACATTAAAATGAACAACCAAATATGGGAAAGTGACTGCGTGTCGCGGACGCAGTCTCTAATTATGCCCCATATAATTATTGAGGCAGTGAGCCTCGTGTATGACGCACGTCTCACACGTACACTCAGTGTCAGGCGCGTGATGTTGTACAGTTCCTTGGGCAACCTCCTTGTCTAACATTTGGGTCCTCCTTGGGGGACTTTAGGTTGGTCATCGGGGAGTCGTATCCCAACGTTTTAACCCTTAACATGTCTATTAAGGTGCTAGGGTCGCGTCTACTATTTTAGGACTTCAAACAACACATAAAAACAAGGGAAACAAACAAGGACACACTAGCATATCTAAGAACTAACATTCGAATGTCTTGGACGTTTGACCTCCAAACATATTCAAATTTACTATACAACATGCAAAACATTTTATTAACATGTTATTGACCTTTTTTAGGCACATGCTTGGCTCTATCTACCTTACTTCATTTTGTGGGTGTAACAATACTCCTCCACTTGGATAAACATTTTTCCTCGAATGACACATAAATATTTGAAACACTTTCAAGGACTCAATGACTTTCATATAATCTCACAACACTTCAACTTGTTATCACATAACATTTAATTCAAAAAAAATTACAAAGAACACCAACTTCACACTAACATGCATTCAAAGCAACATAATAAGATATGGACTACTTCTACAATTCTTTCAATGCATACATTCTTCTTCATATTCCTTGCCATTTGGAGGAACTACCATCTCCAACTTTAAGCATGTTCACTATTTCATTGCAAGGTTAGGCATACAATGGATTTCAATTGCCCACATATGCATAATCCACACTTTAACTCATGAGAAAATTTTGAACAATTCATTTAGTTGCAAAAGAACCATGTGTAATGTAGATCTACTACAATCTTATAGTCTAGAAATAATAACATCAATGGCATATATGACATCACCATGCTTAGCTTTGTTCAAGGAGGAAATACCTTCTATCCAAAATATATACACATAGCATCATAGAGTTCATATTATAGCAATGCATAGAGGTTAATTCATATTAAGGAGGACTTCTTTACTCCAAACCAAATTATACTTATATTTCCTTCCTTATGAAACCAATATGGTGGATGAAACCAAGCACATCAAAACATTAGAAGGTAAATTTATAGTTTTCTATTTCTAGCATATCACTAGCTTTCATAAACATGCATCATTTTGGGAAATTTATCACAATTTATAGGCACAAAAATAAACATAGGTTAAACAAACCAACACTCTTCAAGAGCGAGCCTTTTGTAACACTCCCCAAATCTCAAAAGTCACACATTTTTCAAAAGGACTAAACTTTTCTTATTTAAAGGAGACTACATTTCTAATAGTGAGGACAAAACACCACATAATATGAGTGACATCAAGCATGATCATTAAGCTATCTCATCAAATCAAATTGCACATTTATCATAAAAGGATGCAAAAAAACATGAGCAACATGCAAATTTATAAAATATCAGTTTTCATGCAATAATGACCTTTCATAACATGCATAACATAGTGTAACTTAAGACATGCATAACTTGTGGAGAACATGCAACTTATACTCACATTCAATACTCCCATAATAAACAGGCTTCTTAGGAACTTTTGGGTTTCAAGCTTGAGTAAAAATAGAAGGAAAATATACGGATATATACAACCTTACTACTAAATCACCCCACATAAGATAAACCCTTTTAAGAGAAAATCATATCAACTTTAAGGGAATTTTATCATACCAACCTTATTGACAAAGAGAATCATCACACTCTTGGGATCTAAGCTGATGAACACCCTTCTTACCATCACTATAAAGTGATTTTCAACCTAGAGAATTTCAAGATAACTCAACATATGGACAACAAGGGCTCTAAAAATCTTACCATCAAGGCACATTATACCCCACTTTGGGTAACCAAAATAACAACCTGCCCTTAAACACCAAGGACGAGGCAAGTAAAGACCAACCTAAAAGGTTTATCACTTTTGGTGGAACTTTCCACCCAACCATGCTTAGGTACAATATAAGGACTTTTTCAATTAAACATACTAAAATTCAAGATTAAAAGTGAACCAACCACTTCAAAGTAGGTCAACCTTAATTTTAACCTTTTCTTCAAGAGCTATGGGGTACATAAATCCCTCCAAGTCACCTTATGACATATATATTTTCCAACACATGATAGAAGACCTTTTTCTTCCCCCTTTTTACCACTCTTAGAATAGGTTCTTAGAGGGAATCATTAACTAGTCATAAGTGTTCTTTCATTAACTAGCTTACTTCATGATTACTTACTAGGCTCGACACGCTATCTCCCGTGCTAAGGAGTTGGCCTATACAAAAGTTTCTAATCCACCCAAGGACAACTATGAGGCATTTCACATATACGAATGTAACATTCATATTTCTTACCATTTACCACATTTTCTAAGACCTTTCAAGCATATATCATAACATCATGCTACCATCGTACATAATCATAAGATATTCTATCAGTCTAAGGGGAACTCTATTCAACAATAACAACTACTAACAAGGTACAACCATATAATATAATAACTTCTAAACATAACATGTCCTTCCAAATAAGACACCTACAACTATAAATTGCATGACATCGACATGTACTAAATTCACCTCCACATATACTTATCAAGCCATACACCAAGGTAAGCATCAACAACTCACATTTTTCTCCCTCAAGCATTTATACATCATCCCAATTAAAGCAACCACATCTAAAAGACCACCCAACAAGGAAACATAAGAGAGAGATCATATAGAGTTAAGCTCTATGGCACAACAAGAGAATAGTGAAGAAGGGAAACTCTATCGTCCTATATCCTCTCGCTCATAGATGTGTAACCACTCACCATCGATGAACGAAACTCTACTAGACGTGGAAATACAAGACTTTGAAACCTTAGGACAAAACCCTAAACCTTATACTTTGATACGAAGTTTGTTACGAACTGAGGGTACAAACTAGAAGTAATGGTACAAACTAGAAGTAATGGTATCCTAAAATTGTCACAACAACCTCGTCGACCTATCAGAGGTCTAAGACAAGCCCTTAAACAGCCTTCATTGAATAATTGTACAAATAGCGGACATATAAATTTTTTCATAAAACATCATATGCTAGAACAACACTTCATTTATCTATATAAAATTATAAGTACATAAGTAGACTCTAAGTTTGTTTACCATCTTAAGACACAACTCAATAAAATAGAATAGGGACACACCTGTTAACAACATAAAATATAAGTATAAGCTATTACATTAAATTAAAAAAACATCTTGACATAAGCAAACCTTGAATCATAAGGGCCCCTTTACTTGAACTTGGGAGATCTATCAATCTCTTCACTTAGGAGACATCCTCTATCCATAACCACCAACACATTGTGTAAAAGATGAAGAAGAATGATATCAGTACAAGAATGCACTAAGTATGACAACCATGAAAAACATGCATTTAAGGAGGACATTTCATTTGAAATCATGCAACATGTCTTTTTAGTAAACTTAATGAACATAGGAATATATAGACTCAATGTAGTTCACATACATCATATAGACATTGATATTACTCATAATAGCACATAAAACCATTTATCATACTTTGAGACATATTCAATACATATAATACATTACATTTATTTTATTTTACTTCTTTCCTTAAGTAACCCTAATGTGCACACAGTACAATTTATCACCTTGAGGTCACCGTACAATAGTCTTTCATAGTATGATTCATAACACAACCGCATATTTTCATAAGTCTTAAACACCTCATAAACATCAAATGCACATAGGGACCGTCACCTAAGACAATTCCTAAGTCACACTGGAGCAATGTGTAGGTAGCATCCCATAATACTACTTTCACCAAGTGTAGCTAAGAAGTCACCTTTGACTAGGCATAACATATTAAACTAGTCATAGAACTTTTATTTATAACTAGACATAAGGCCACATACTTCATAACATCATATAAGGACTCTTTCATTTACTACAACTCTAGTCATAATCTATTTGATTCATATCATTAGTAAACCTCCCTTATAACTCCTTCACAAGTTTACTTGTGCAATATACACATGTATTCCCATACCCCCACATATACTAAATAAACCCATTTAGAAGACATAACTGTAATTCACACACATACACATAATTCATGTCTTAACCATTGAAAAGTCACTCAGAAAACCACTCATACAATTCATACATAACATCATATAATTCTTACTAGTATATATGTACCAATCTTATCCTTTCTTGAAGTTCCCTTGTGCAATGCATTGGTAAGGGACATAATGCTACCTATAATAAGTAATCCTCTCAAGAAGTTGGTGATTAGAATTCATAATCTTATCTTAGTTCATTTCTTAGTTTTTGAGATTTAGCCATAACCGACATAGAACATCTGAGCGACATGGAATCCGGTGTTTTACTCCCACACTGAAAAGAGAGGTACTACTTGACAATGTAGGACCTTCGTGCAAAATAGGTATTCTATAGGAATCCAGAAGCTATAACCTACGGGGGGACATAGTTATGGAACATAGATATTGCTTCCAGTAACCTTGACTTACTACCGTTGAGGTTTTAATCTCATGAAACAATACCTATGTTTGGAGGACGGACTTGCTAAACATGAAGGTTCTATTGTGGGAAGCCTCACTTACTAACGTGAATACCCCACTCTCATTTGTCATGTTTTCTCGATGCTAGTATCTAAATCCCTTTTTAAATATAATTAAGCCTTTAATTCATTACATCATAAAGAAGGCTTTAGGAGCTTGCCCCGTCTTACATCATATAGCTCAAATGATTCTATGATGAGAATGCCCTTTCATCATAAACCCTACTTTATGTGTGAATGCCCTTTCGCATAAACATACAATCATACATCATGTGTGTGTGCATACATATATGTCAGATCTAACTTCACATAAAAATCTTTAGGCACACATGTTCATAAATTCATTAATCATATTCTTTACATAATAGAAATGGGTAATAATGCATAGGAGAATATCCTTTCCTTAGTTGTCATGAATCTATCCTACTCATAGATATGCATGAACTGTGTGTGTGTACATTGGTTAATATGATCACATAATTGCTATCACATATTAGTGAGGAAGCCACCCTGTAAAGATTACAACACATGTACAATATTCCTTAAGTCTCATGTCATACACTCATATACAGAATTAAGGACTGTAGACTACACACACTTACATTACAGCATAGAAGACAAGATCATATTCAACATTAGAATAGAAGACTACTAGAATAATTTCATCACATATTCATAGAGGAATCATATATGTAGAAGTCATGATACAAGGACACTATTCATAACTAGCCATATAAACCATGTAACCCTAACATAATCACCACACATATACATATAACATCATCCCCATACCTAGGTCATATAATTAGTGTTGAAGACTATTTTTATACTTCACATGACAGCAAGTCACTTAGACATGATAATAGAATCAAGTCTACGTCCTTCAACTTCCTAAACATGGAAATCATTATATAAATTCATCTATCCTCTAATTCCTTCAAGGTCATGATCGTAACACATAAAAATGTACAAGAATGTAAACACCACCACCATAAATGGACCATACCAATCAACACAATTCAATATACATTCTAAGCTAATTGGAGGAAATAGGTCCACTTACCAAATCTCCAAGACAATGATAATCTTGATCCATTCCCAATAATTCATAATCAATTGACACAATGGAATATAGAACTAAGCAATTCATTATAGTTTAACCATAATCCAACCATCATATCATAATGATCATAAGACCCACATTATAGGCCAATTTGAGAAACTAGGAGGATCATGGGTCCTTCATAAAATTAAATTAATCATAAAATATGTGTCTAAACATAGAATGATTTTGAAATCCCATTAACAATGAACCCATGTCTAGACTGAAATATAGTTTTTTTGACTTAGAATCTTGTATGGAAAAATCTTTGAAACGACTCCATAGATGAATTATTATCTAGGATGAAGGATTACCATACCTTATACATTAGAAATACCACTAAAATCTAACAAGAAAGCTCAAAGAATCCACCTCCATAGCTTCTTTTTTATCTTGGTCTTCAATAGTGGTTTTTGGGGCTTTTTTAAGAGAAGAGTGTTTTCGGGATTTTGATTTATTAGTGGGTATTGGGGTTTTGGCTTGGGAAAGGGGTTAAAAAGGGCCTAAAAACAGTTTAGAAACGTCTCCAAAGTTACCACAACACCCCTATACTTAATGGGACTTTATGACATTTCAAACTTGACTTTAAAATAATGTAACCAAATTTGGGTAGTGGCTGCGCGTCGCGGAGGCAGCCGCTGATTCTGCCCCAAATAATTTTTGAGGCAGTGAGCCTCGTGTAGGGCACACATCGCACAGGCATACTCAGTGCCAGGTGCGCAACGCGAGGCTGGTCCCCAATCTTGCTGCTGCACACTGCCTTGGGAAGCCTCCTTGTCTAACGTTTTTGTCCTCCTTGGGGGCCCTTAGGGTGGTCATCGGGGAGTCGTACCTGAAAGTTTTGACCCTTAACATGTATATTAATATGGTAGGGTCACCTTTACTGTTTTGGAACTTCAAACAACACATAAAAATAATGGAAACATATATGGACACTAGCACATCTAAAAACTAACTTTCAAACAACTTGGACTTTCTTGGATGTTTGACCTCCAAACCTTCCTAACATCTTGGACGTTCTTGAACATTTTACCTCCAAACCTCTTCAAATTAACTTTAAAATCTTCAAAACAGTTTATTAACATGTTAATAACCTTTTTTAAGTAACATGCAAGGCTCTAGCTACCTTCTTTAATTTTTTAGGGTGCAACAATACTCTCCCTCTTGGAAAAACGTTCGTCCTCGAATGACACTTGAAACATTTTAAACACTCTCAAGGACTCAATAACTTTCATAGCAGCTCACAACACTTCAACATGTTGTCATATAATAGTCAATGAACAAAACTTATAAAGATTACAAACTTCACACTAACATGCATTAAAGCAATTTAATCATATATGGCTACTTCTATAATTCATTCCATGCGTATATACTTCTTCATATTCCTCGCCATTTTGAGGAACTACTTCTCCAACTTTAGGCATGTTCATTATTTCATCACAATATTAGACATACAAAGGATTTCAATTGCACACATAGGTATATTCCACACTTTAACTCATGAGAAAATTTTTAACAATTCATTTAGTTGCACAAGAATCATGTATAATGTAGATCGACTACAATCTTATAGTCTAGACATAATACCATCAATGTCATATATGACATCACCACGCTTAATTTTGTCAAAGAGGAACTACCTTCTCCTATTCACAACATATACACATAGAATCACAGAGCTCATAATAAACCAATGCATAGAGGTTAATTCATATTATGGATGATTTCTTTACTCCAAACTACATTATGCTTATAATTCCTTCCCTATGAAATCAATATGGCAGGTCACACCAAGAACATCACAACATTAGGAAGTAAATTCATGGTTTTTTATTTCTAGCACATCACTAGCTTTCTTAAACATGCACCATTTAGGGAAATTTATCACAATTTATAGGCAAACCAACAAAATAGGTTAGACAAACTATCACTCCTCAAGAGTGAGCCTTTAGTATCACTCCCTAAATCTCAAAAGTCACACATTTTTTAAAAAGATTCAACTTTTCTTATTCAAATGAGACTCCATTTCTCATAGTGAGGCCAAAACACAACACAACATGAGTGATATCAAGCATGCTCATTAAGCTATTTCATCAAATAAAATTGCACATTTATCATACAAGGATGAACAAAAACATAAGCAACATGCAAATTTATCAAAATATTCTTTTTCATGCAATAATGACCTTTCATAACATGCATAACATAGTGTCACTTAATACATGAATAACATGTGGAGAACATGTAACTTATAATCACATTAAAGACTCACATCATAAACATCTACTTAGGAACTCTTAGGTTACAAGCTTGAGTAAGAATAGAAGGAAAAGATACGGATATCTACAACCTTACTACTAAAGTCTTCCTACATAACTTAAGATAAACCCATTTAAGAGGAACTCATCTCAACTGTAGGGGAATTTTGGCTTACAAACCTTATTGACTAAGAACATCGTCCCTCTCTTGGGAGCTAAGCTGATGGACACCTTTCTTACCATCACTATGAAGTTATTTTCAACCTAGTCAATTTCAGGGGAAATCAACATATGGACATCAAGGGCTCTAAAAATCAAACCATCAAGGCACATTGTCCCCCACTTTGGGTAACCCAAATAACATCATGCCCTTAAACACCAAGGACGAGGCAAGTTAAGACCAACCTAAAAGGTTCATCACTTTTGGTGGAACTTTCCAACCAACCATGCCTAGGTACAATATAATGACTTCTTCAATTGAACATACTTAAACTCAAGATTAAAAGACAGCTAAACACTTCACAGTAGATCAACCTCAATATTAACCTTCTTTGTAAGAGCTAAGGGGTTTATAAATCACTCTAAGTCACCTTATGACATATATATTTTCCAACTCATAAGACCTTTTTCTTCCCCCTTTTTACAACTTTTAGAATAGGTTCTTAGAGGGAATCATTAACTAGTCATAAATGTTCTTCTATTAACTAGCAAGATTCATAATTACTTTTCAAGGCTCGACACACTATCTCTCGTGCTTATGAGTTGGCCTATACAAAAGTTTCTAATCCTTTCAAGGACAACTATGAATCATTTCACATATACGAAGGTAAAATTCATATTTATTACCATTTACCACAACCTCCAAGACTTTTCAAGCATATATCATAACATGATGCTACCTTCCTACATAATCATAAGGCATTATATCACTCCAAGGGGAACTCTATTCAACAATAACAACTACTAACAAGCTATAACCATATCATATCATAACTTCTAAACATAAAAGCTCCTTCCAAATTAACCATCTATATCTATAAATGGCATCACATAAACATGTACTAAATTTACCTCCACATATACTTATAAATCCATAAACCACGGTAAGCATCAACAACTTGCCTTTTTCTCCCTCAAGTATTTAGACATCATCCCAATCCAAGAATATATAGAGAGAGATCATATAGAGTTAAGTTCTATGGCATGACATGAGAATAGTGAAGAAGGAAAACTCTATCATCCAATAGCCTCTCGCTCATCGACTCAATATTGATGAATGAGACTCTACTAGATGTGGTAATACGAGACTTTAAAACCTATGAACAAAACCCAAAACCTATGCTCTGATAGTAAGTTTGTTACGACCAGAGGGTATACCCTAGAAGTAATGGTATCATCAAATCTTCACACGGAGTCGTCAACCTTTCATAGGTCTAAGACATGCCTTTAGACATATTTCATTGCATAACGTAAAAATAGCAAAAATGTATAACTTTTCATACCACATCATATGGTAGAACAACACTTCATTTATATATGTAAAATTATAAGTACATAAGAAGACTCTTAGTCTCTTTACCATCTTAAGACACAACTCAATAGAATAGAATAGAATAGGGACACGACCATCAAAAACATAAAATATAAGTCTAAGGTATTACATCAACTAAAAGAAACATCTTGCCATAGGAAACCCTTGAATCATAAGGGTTCCTTTATTATAGAAAGATGAAGAAAAATAGTACCAGTACAAGAATGCACTAAGTATGACAACCATGCAAAGACATACATTTTGTGAGTCGACGGTGCCTTTTGACCAACCTTCCTGCACAATTGTCGTTTTGGTCAGCGATTTGCCGAAATGGAGTTTTGGGAAAATGGTTAAGTGACCATATATGGAGGCTATCGATGCCCTATCGATTGACTTATGCCTCGTCCCCTGCAACCATCGATGGCTATCGTCCCATGACAGCTTCTTGGCAAAAATTAAAGGGTCCTCTTCAATGACTCTTAGGGTAGTCCTTGGGGAGTCGTACATGAAATTTTTGACCTTAATCCAATTTTAATACATGTTATACACCTTTCCATAAAATTTCATGAATTTCCAACCCTTAAAACCTCGTGAAAAAGGCTAAGGCCCAGTAGAACCTTTTGCACTAGTCTTCGGACGTAATAGACGTTCCTAAATGAATTTTATATAGTATTATTTACCATAAAAAAATTTATAAACCTTATAAACTCATGTGAGTATCTAGATTAGGTTTTGGACTTTTGCAGTATTACAGATTTTGAAAGGTCCCAATATTGGTTTTGCATTTTTAGACATAAGTTATTTTTATGGTTTTCTTGGATGTCAAGTTAAGAAGACATCATATTCATGTTTCTATAGTTCCATGGAGTCCTAGATTGTGAGTATAATTTATATTCTTTTGCGGTTTTTATTTATGAGGTTTTGAACAAATCCCGAGGGTCATTTTGATGATTTTTACTTTGCTGTTTTTTTTTCCTGTATTCTAATTCAACCATTTGTGTTCGCATAGATTTTGGATATTTTTTAGAGGGAAGGGGGTAAGAACCCAATATTTGTGGAGTCTCAACCACGTTTGTGGGAGGTAAAAGTGTTGATCTCCGTGTTCGCGTAGGTCTTGTTCACTTAAAACCTTCATTGTCTACGTTCACAGAGGATCCCTAGTAGTGTTAAACTAACTTAGGGGTTACTTCCCCATTTAAATTTTGGAGATCGGAGAAATTAGTAGAGGCAATTTCAAGTAATTTTTTCAAAATTAGATTATTGCCTAACATTTTATAACTCTAAATCGTAGATCAGCAATTATTATTCAACTTATGAGTTTATGAGCTTCAGTATTAAAGAATTTAGGACTTTTTTAGGAAATGATTTCCCTAATGAGTTCTTAAACTCTTGAGTAATGTTGTGAAATATTAAATTTTGGA
>JAKWJD010001759.1:44169129-44179129 GCA_027705065.1 Solanum peruvianum | reverse complement strand
ATAAAGAACCTATTGAAATAGATCAAGAATGCGCAGGAATTGCTAGAATTATAGAAGCAGAAATTCAGCAAGCACAAATTCCAGACGAATATGAAATTCGATTTGAAAAAACACAAGAAATAGGAAGTACTAGTAATCCTAGACTTTCATTAGAATATGGAAAAAATATCATTAGGCAAAGTATATCTAATAGGTATTCTATAAAAAATCAATATTCTAACATATTAAAAATAAAAGGAAGAATCTTCAATGGATTAGAATGGAAAAATCAAGATATATTAATACAAACAGGAGCAACTGCTAATCACATAAAAGAATATCTTATAAATGGATTAACAGTGTACGAAGGAGAACAATATATATATAAAACCTTTGAAGGTAATAATTTCAGTTGTAAAAATATGGTAGATTTACCAATACAACTAGATACAATAAGAATAACGGTTCCCTATTATATTATAAATCATGAAAGTAACCAAGAAATAATTTTGGGAAAGTCTAGCAAAGTCTTTTTTAGTAAAAGATTGAGACTTAAATAAAAATAATATCTCCATGATAGGAATTACAGGAGATAAAGAAAAATTAACAAAATCTAAAGAAAAAGTAGAAATAATTTTAGGATCAAAAATTGTTTCTATAAATAAATTGTTTGCTTATGATAAACTGGAAACAGATTTGTTATTAGGAAATGATTTCATACAACAATTTCGAAATTATCAACAAACATTATATATGATAAATTTGAAAACACCTTGTGGACATTACATAAAAGTCCCAAAAATACAAAATGTTTATAATCTTGAAAAGGATAAAGATAAATATAAAAGAAAATATTTAGATAATTTGAGAAAAGTTACTTGTAAATGTCTTAATTTAGAAAAAATTAAGGAAAATTTACAAAAATCTTATGGAGAAAATCCATTAGAAAAATGGGAACAAAGCCATGAAAGAGCAATTTTAACACTAAAAGACCCAAACATAATAATTAGGGTTAGACCTAAGTTATACAACGAAGAAGATAAATTAGAATTTAAAATCCAAATTAATGAGTTACTTAAACTAAAACTCATAAGAGTAAGTAAAAGTCCTCATAGTAGTCCAGCATTCATGGTAAGAAATCATGCTGAATTAAAAAGAGGAAAAGCAAGAATGGTGATAAACTATAAAGAATTAAATAAAAATTGTTTATTTGATGGATACTTTATTCCAAATAAAAGTAATTTAATCAACCTTGCAAAGGGAAAAACTTATTTTTCAAAATTTGACTGTAAAAGCGGATTTTGGCAAATAAAATTAGAAGAAAATTCAGTTAAATTAACTGCATTTAGTACTCCTAATGGACATTATGAGTGGTTAGTAATGCCTTTTGGACTAAAAAACGCACCACAAATATTCCAAAGAAGAATGGATAAAATCTTCTCAGAAGATAATTACTTAATAGTATACATTGATGATATACTAATATGTTCCAAAACCTATGAAGACCATTTAAAACATTTAAAAAAAAAATTCAGAAAAATGTTTAAAAAATGGAATAATTCTTAGTAAGAAAAAAGCTGAAATGAAAAAATGGGATTGAATTACAATCGCATATAGCTAAAAAGATTATAGAATTTCCTGACAAACTCACAACAAAACAAGAAATCCAGAAATTTTTTGGTTGTTTGAATTATGCAGGAGAATTTATACAAGATTTAGCAAAAAAGAAAAATATACTTCAAAAATTGATAGAAAAAAACCAACAGACTAGGTTGGACAAAAGAACACACTAAGTGCGTGAAAACTTAAAAGAAGAATGTGCAAAATTACCCAAGCTAAGGCTACCAGAAGAAAGTGATAATCTAATTCTACAAACAGATGCTTCAGATTATCATTGGGGTGCTATTTTGCAAACAGATCTAAATGAAATCTGCAGGTACACAAGTGGTACATTCAATGATGCAGAAACGAGATATTCTACTAATGAAAAAGAATTATTAGCAATTGTAAAAGGAATTAGAAAGCTTTCTACTTTTCTTTTACCAAAACCATTTATTATTAGAACTGATAACACACAATTGCAGGGCTAATAAACAATAGATTGCCTTCTGAACCTCAATACATGAGACTTCATAGATGGCAAGTATTATTATCTTTTATACCTTTTCAATTGAGTATATAAAAGGAAATGACAATTTTCTTGCAGATTTCTTATCAAGAAACGTCCAATATGGACAATCAGACGAAAATCCTGGTTAACAGGATATATGAAAGGATGCAAAAGGTGGATAATTCCATCGATGAAAAAGGACAGAAATTGTTCAAAATAAGAGATGAGCTCTCAAAATTATCTGAACAAGCTCGAATGTTACAATTCGAAATAAATCAACTCAGCACAGACCAAGCTGAAAATATGAGAGAATTCTTACTTCTCTGTGAACATTTGAATACACGTCCAATTCAGAATTCAAATCTGAAAGAGATCATCAATCTCAACTAGGTGGCAGGAGATGTCCCACCAGCACCTAGTGCAAAAAACATCTCAATGGTACGCACGGATATGCCATCTTCATCCAAAAGGATGTAAGAGAAAGCCGAGCAAATGAAGCTTCTAGCTCATCATCAGTGAAAACTGAAAAAACATCTGGAAACCCAAAAAATAAAACTACCCAGAAACATCTGGAGCAAAGTTTTTTCTTCTTTGCAGGTACATTCGAAAGAAGAAGATTATTTAAAATTTACAAAATACATTTACAATCTCCCCGAACACAGTGGAGAAACCTATGGAGTTTTAGGATCTACCAGTTTATTTCCTAGAATTTCTATATTTCCAAATGGAATTCCGAGCTTTACAGCTCAATTATTTGAGTTCGGATATCTAGATCGTGTTTACACAAGTCCAGATCTCAGAGAATTATCTCAGCTACCCTCCAGATTGTTCAACGCAATAAGAAATTTCAGCCAAGGAGATGGAGGAGTATATTGTAGATGCTATAGTATTGCAATGGAAGGTCAAGATTCTCAGGCCTATTATCCAACTCTCAACTACATATCAGTTGAGAAAATAAAAGACTTTAATGTTAAGGCTACGGGAGTTGATAAAAAACTTCCTTTTCTTAACAGAAAATGAATAGAAACCAGAAGGGCATTAGGGATAAAAGCCTTATATGCCATTTTAAACAGACTTTACCAAAATAATTTTACGGTAATTGATCAAGATTCTGACTGGGTGTTAATTACTAAAGGAAATTCAAAGTCAGAATTACTTAAAGAAAGAATTCTTGATATCGAGCTCCACAGATTAGGGGCATCAGAAGAAACTTGGAAGCTAGCATGCAGAATGTTAGAACATGAGCACAATCGATGAATGAAGATCGATGAAGAAGACAGACGTAAGCAATTACGTAAATAAACAAAAACGTAAGCACTTACGTCTACAAAAGAAGAAAAGGACAAAATACTTTTCTTTTAAAAAGAAAAAGAAGATGCTTTGTCGGCCAGAAGAAAAAGCAGCCCATGTGAAGAAAGAGAAAGACTTTTGACTCAGACTAGTCTATAATGGAATCTTTAAAGGAATATCCTTTAAAGATAAATAATTGTAACATAAGTCCCTCCTGAGGATCTATAAAAGGAGAGAGACATTATTGTAATAGGCAGAGTTAGAAAGAGTGAGAAAAAGAAGTTTTAGAGTAAGAAAGTTCTAAATATGAGTGAGTGAGTTAGCTTCTTCCGCTAGGGAAAAGTATTTTTATTAAATGTTTTACTAAGATAAATACTTATCTTATGTATGTATTATTGTGATATATGAAATAAAAGTTTGTTTATATATTATTTTTTCTCAAAATTGATAAAAAGTCGAAGTGGAAGTTGCGATTTCCAGCCTTTAGGAGGAATAGCTAGAAAAGTAGCCGTAATTGAGAGAAGAAGGCGAAAAATGCTATTCATGGCCGAAGAGGAGAAATGCTGAGGCATTGATAGGACTGATTATCAAAAGAGGAAGAAGGTATAAAAAACCTAACTTTTATTACGTATTTTACAATATTATATACATAATATAAGTTGTTATCTTAATTAAACGTTAATAAAAATTACTTAGTACCTATAGGGATTTAAACATATCATGTTTTACAGAATGCTTTGCATAAATATATCATGCTAATTGCATTAAAATATATAGAATGAAACATATATAGCGGCACTTACATAGCGTAAGAAAAAGAGCATGGATGCATAAGAAAGTCATTCATCATATAAAAAGGGCAATTTATGAAATGGAAAAGGTATTAAAATATACCAATTATAGATATGGTGAATATTTAATTACATCAATTTATGAAATGAGAATGTATAAGATACAAGAACAATTTGAGTATAAGACTGTTATACTCATATTAAAAAATAATAAGCTTTTTACTGCATAAAAATGAATTACTGTTTACGTTTACAGTTTTCTAGTATTACCCTGTCAATATGACAGCTGTTTTACTAGTTTTACCCTGTTAAGATAAGTATTTATCTTAGTAAAACATTTAATAAAAATACTTTTCCCTAGCGGGAGAAGCTAACTCACTCACTCATATTTAGAACTTTCTTAGAGCCTGTTTGGCTCAGCTTAAAAGCTGGTCAAACTGACTTAAAAGCTGGTTTTTGACTTATTTGACTGTTTGGCAATACTCAAAACAGCTTATTTTAAGTTAAAAAAAACTTATTTTAAGCCAAAAGTTAAAAGCTGGGGTAGGGGTGCTTTTTTTTTTTTAGCTTATAAGCTGTTTTAAGTTGACCACATTTTTATGTTTTTTCCCTTAATATTTTTATACAATCTCCAAATTATAAATATACCCTAACATCTCTTTCTTCTATTTTTCCTTTTCACGTTTGACATAACAACTTCACACTTTTATCCAAACGCATAACTGCTTATTTTAAAAATAAGTTTCAGCACTTTCAAAAGTACTTTTTTAAAGCTGCTTTTATTAAGCCCATCCAAAAGGGCCCTTACTCTAAAACTTCTTTTTCTCACTCTTTCTAACTCTCCCTATTACAATAATGTCTCTCTCCTTTTATAGATCCTCAGGAGGGACTTATGTTACAATTATTTATCTTTAAAGGGTATTCCTTTAAAGATTCCATTATAGACTAGTCTGAGTCAAAAGTCTTTCTCTTTCTTCACATGGGCTGCTTTTTCTTCTGGCCGACAAAGCATCTTCTTTTTCTTTTTAAAAGAAAAGTATTTTGTCCTTTATTCTTTTGTAGACGTAAGTGCTTACGTTTTTGTTTATTTACGTAATTGCTTACGTCTGTCTTCTTCATCGATCTTCGATTGTGCTCATGTTCTAACATTTTGCATGCTAGCTTCCAAGTTTCTTCTGATGCCCCTAATCTGTGGAGCTCGATATCAAGAATTCTTTCTTTAAGTAATTCTGACTTTGAATTTCCTTTAGTAATTAACACCCAGTCAGAATCTTGATCAATTACCGTAAAATTATTTTGGTAAAGTCTGTTTAAAATGGCATATAAGGCTTTTATCCCTAATGCCCTTCAGGTTTGTATCCATTTTCTGTTAAGAAAAGGAAGTTTTTTATCAACTCCCGTAGCCTTAACATTAAAGTCTTTTATTTTCTCAACTGATATGTAGTTGAAAGTTGGATAATAGGCCTGAGAATCTTGACCTTCCATTGCAATACTATAGCATCTACAGTATACTCCTCCATCTCCTTGGCATTTCTGATTGCGTTGAACAATCTGGAGGGTAGCTGAGATAATTCTCTGAGATCTGGACTTGTGTAAACACGATCTAGATATCCATACTCAAATAATTGAGCTGTAAAGCTCGGAATTCCATTTGGAAATATAGAAATTCTAGGAAATAAACTGGTAGATCCTAAAACTCCATAGGTTTCTCCACTGTGTTCGGGGAGATTGTAAATGTATTTTGTAAATTTTAAATATTCTTCTTTCGAATGTACCTGCAAAGAAGAAAAACTTTTGCTCCAGATGTTTCTGGGTTAGTTTTATTTTCTGGGTTTCCAGATGTTTTTTCAGTTTTCACTGATGATGAGCTAGAAGCTTCATTTGCTCGGCTTTCTCTTACATACTTTTTGGATGAAGATGGCATATCCGTGCGTACCATTGAGATGTTTTTTGCACTAGGTGTTGGTGGGACATCTCCTGCCACCTTGTTGAGATTGATGATCTCTTTCAGATTTGAATTCTGAATTGGACGTGTATCCAAATGTTCACAGAGAAGTAAGAATTCTCTCATATTTTCAGCTTGGTCTGTGCTGAGTTGATTTATTTCGAATTGTAACATTCGAGCTTGTTCAGATATTTTGAGAGCTCATCTCTTATTTTGAACAATTTCTGTCCTTTTTCATCGATGGAATTATCCACATTTGCATCCTTTCATATATCCTGTTAACCAGGATTTTTCGTCTGATTGTCCATTTGGACGTTTCTTGATAAGAAATCTGCAAGAAAATTGTCATTTCCTTTTATATACTCAATTGAAAAGGTATAAAAAGATAATAATACTTGCCATCTATGAAGTCTCCTGTATTGAGGTTCAGAAGGCAATCTATTATTTATTAGCCCTGCAACTTGTGTGTTATCAGTTCTAATAATAAATGGTTTTGGTAAAAGAAAAGTAGAAAGCTTTCTAATTCCTTTTACAATTGCTAATAATTCTTTTTCATTAGTAGAATATCTCGTTTCTGCATCATTGAATGTACCACTTGTGTACCTGCAGATTTCATTTAGATCTATTTGCAAAATAGCACCCCAATGATAATCTGAAGCATCTGTTTGTAATTAGATTATCACTTTCTTCTGGTAGCCTTAGCTTGGGTAATTTTGCACATTCTTTTTTTAAGTTTTTCACGCACTTAGTGTGTTCTTCTGTCCAACCTAGTCTGTTGGTTTTTCTTATCAATTTTTGAAGTATATTTTTCTTTTTTGCTAAATCTTGTATAAATTCTCCTGCATAATTCAAACAACCCAATAATTTCTGGATTTCTTGTTTTGTTGTGAGTTTGTCAGGAAATTCTATAATCTTTTTAGCTATATGCGATTGTAATTCAATCCCATTTTTTCATTTCAGCTTTTTTCTTACTAAGAATTATTCCATTTTTTAAACATTTTTCTGAATTTTTTTTTAAATGTTTTAAATGGTCTTCATAGGTTTTGGAACATATTAGTATATCATCAATGTATACTATTAAGTAATTATCTTCTGAGAAGATTTTATCCATTCTTCTTTGGAATATTTGTGGTGCATTTTTTAGTCCAAAAGGCATTACTAACCACTCATAATGTCCATTAGGAGTACTAAATGCAGTTAATTTAACTGAATTTTCTTCTAATTTTATTTGCCAAAATCCGCTTTTACAGTCAAATTTTGAAAAATAAATTTTTCCCTTTGCAAGGTTGATTAAATTACTTTTATTGGAATAAAGTCCCATCATCAAATAAACAATTTTTATTAATTCTTTATAGTTTATCACCATTCTTGCTTTTCCTCTTTTAATTCAGCATGATTTCTCTTACCATGAATGCTGGACTACTATGAGGACTTGTACTTACTCTTATGAGTTTTAGTTTAAGTAACTCATTAATTTGGATTTTAAATTCTAATTTATCTTCTTCGTTGTATAACATAGGTCTAACCCTAATTATTATGTTTGGGTCTTTTAGTGTTAAAATTGCTCTTTCATGGCTTTGTTCCCATTTTTCTAATGGATTTTCTCCATAAGATTTTTGTAAATTTTCCTTAATTTTTTCTAAATTAAGACATTTACAAGTAAATTTTCTCATTATCTAAATATTTTCTTTTATATTTATCTTTATCCTTTTCAAGATTATAAACATTTTGTATTCTTGGGACTTTTATGTAATGTCCAGAAGGTGTTTTCAAATTTATCATATATAATGTTTGTTGATAATTTTGAAATTGTTGTATGAAATCATTTCCTAATAACAAATCTGTTTCCAGTTTATCATAAGCAAACAATTTATTTATAGAAACAATTTTTGATCCTAAAATTATTTCTACTTTTTCTTTAGATTTTGTTAATTTTTCTTTATCTCCTGTAATTCCTATCATGGAGATATTATTTTTATTTAAGTCCCAATCTTTTACTAAAAAGGACTTTGCTAGACTTGCTTCTGATCCATTATCTATTTGACAACAAGTTGTCAATTTTGTATCATATATTGTTATTTCTATAAAAACCGAAACTTTAAAGATTGTTTCTTTCGGCATTTATATTTTTGGTATGAAACAAGTTTCATTTTTATATATCATTTCTATTCCATCTTTTCCGATGTTATAATCTTCTAAATTGTTTAGAAATAAATTTCCCAAAATTATTTCTTGGTTACTTTCATGATTTATAATATAACAGGGAACCGTTATTCTTATTGTATCTAGTTGTATTGGTAAATCTACCATATTTTTACAACTGAAATTATTACCTTCAAAGGTTTTATATATATATATTGTTCTCCTTCGTACACTGTTTATCCATTTATAAGATATTCATTTATGTGATTAGCTTTGCTCCTGTTTGTATTAATATATCTTGATTTTTCCATTCTAATCCATTGAAGATTCTTCCTTTTATTTTTAATATGTTAGAATATTGATTTTTTATAGAATACCTATTAGATATACTTTTCCTAATGGTATTTTTTCCATATTCTAATGAAGTCTAGGATAGTACTAGTACTTCCTATTCTTGTGTTTTTTCCAAATCGAATTTCATATTCGTCTAGAATTTGTCCTTGCTGAATTTCTGCTTCTATAATTCTAGCATTCTTGCGCATTCTTGATCTATTTCAATAGGTTCTTTATTTTTATACACATTTCCATAGTTTGAATTTGTAACTGTGTATAATGCCTGGTAATATATACTCATTATATGATTACCTGGTTTGAATAGATCATTTCTTTTGACCTGGAAATGTAGACTTAATGCGTCATTAAAATCAGCGTCTTTTAATGATATACAATATCTTGGGTAATAAGTGAATAAAAGCTTAGTATAAGCTAAATTTCCTTCCTTCCACTATACCAAGATTTCCTTCTCTTGCGTTCATAAATCTTTCATCGAATAAATTTATCACTATTGGACAATTTATTTCCTTCCTTCTTTAAATGTTGATTTAACTAATATTTGAATTCCTCCCAAATGAACATAATTCATTTTCTTTCTTTTCTTTTCAGGAATTTTTCTTAATATTTGATTTATATCATATTCTTTGTTAATAGTTTAACTTATGTTTTCCTGTAGTTTGGGTAATTTCTATTACCTTTTCAACTTCTTGATATTCATGATAAGAGATTTTATCTCTTGTGAAAATCCTTTGCATTCTGCTTAATAAGTTATCTTCTGTTTTAAGATTTAATTTTAATCCTTGGATTTTCTTAAATGTTTCTCCATCGAAAGTTGCTTTTTAAGCATAACCATGGTGATCTTCTTCTGTACCCACTATTTGTACAGAATCTTCTTTTTCTTGTATTTCTTTATTCATTTAGTCAGACTCTTCTGAACTAGTTGAGTATTCTTCATAAATTTCTTCAAAGAAATCTTCACTACTTATAGATTTTATAGATTCTAAGTCAGAATCTATTTCTAATCTATCTATTTTTGAGATTTTTACTCTCTTTTTATTACATTCATAACTTTTGTGTCCTTCTTCTCCACAATTGTAACATTTACATTAACTTTTAGTTTTAGTAAATTCTCTTTTCTTTTTATAATACCTCTTCTTAGGTATATATTTTTGTTTAATAATAATAATAATAATAATAATGATGATGATGATGATGATGATGATGATGATGATGATGATGATGATGATGATGATGATGATGATGATGATGATGATGATGATGATGATGATGATGATGACGAGATGATGATGATGATGATGATGATGATGATGATGATGATGATGACGACGATGATGACGATGATGATGATGATGATGACGATTGATGATGATGATGATGATGATGATGCTG